>VBRH01000280.1:123231-142395 GCA_014578085.1 Cardamine resedifolia | reverse complement strand
TTTTTTTTTTTTTTTTTTTTGCTGTTGTCAATAGGAACTAAAATTTATAAATATTGACTAGAGATTTTATCTACAAACAAATTTGATAGATTTTATTTATTTGCTATAATCATTTAAACCCTAAATTGCAATAGCTCCACCAACACTATCGTAGTCAAAAATACGAAATTCATAATAATAATAATAATTTTTTTATCTCGATTAACAGGAAATGAGTAGATTAGACAAAAAAAAAATCATTTCGAATATCTATTTGATAAAAAATTGCTTACTGCGAAAATTAATTTATGATTGGTGGTACATAGTGATACGATAAAAAAAAAACAATCATTTTCTATGTAATCAATCAGTCAAACGATATCAAAGTGGTGATACATAAAATAAAGTAAAAAGCAATACTAAATAAAAATGGTGGTACACTACACTACACTTAAAAACTATGTAAAAACGATACTTCCCTTTTTTGGTTTGTACTCTATTTTACCATTTCAAAACCTCTTCTCAAATTTTTATCTCAAAATCGGAGCCTAACGTCGGGCTTCATTAGATGCATATGTTGTCATATATAGCATTGTCGGACTCGGATCCTAATTCGAATGACAAAATAATTACTATCTTTTTTTACCTTCTAGTTTTTTTTTTTTCTTTTTTTTTTTTAAATGGACACCGCACACGGGAAAACAAATCTGTGGATACAGAAAAGAATCAAGAAAATTAAAAAAATATTTCTAATGCAATAATTGGAAATATCCACGGACCACGGGGTCCATTAACGAATCAATATGTGATTTATACTTTTGCCTTTCGAATTGAAACATCTTTATTGCGAGTTATTATAAAGACAGAAGATGATGAATTGATGACTTTACACAAACCATTGATATTTAAATTCTAATTTAGCAGGGGTTGCTTATCCCATTAAAAAAAAAAAATTTGACATACACTTTGGCAAACGTATTAATGTTTTTATTCTTTTTGGGGCTCAACAACAACTTTCATTAACCAAGCAAGAGTTACAAACTTACAATGATTTGTCTACCACTACAGATTTTTTTACCACTACAGATTGTTTTACCCAATTAGGCACCATAGAATACAACTTATTAATGTATTTTGGAGCTAAGTTTATAAAAAAAAAAAATGAGCCGATATTTTTTAATTAAGAAAATTAATTAAATCTTGTTATAAAGTTATAAACTGTTAAAAATGGCGTCTTCAAAATCCAAATAATAGCTTTTAAAACATTGACTATAAATCCTTTTTTTTTTTTTGTTGGGTTAAATCGTATTCTTAATTTGGCCAACTGTCAATACAACAACTCTTTCCTTACTATAAATACATCTTCATAGAAGATTCAACAAATAAACATATTCTTCACTAACTCTCTCAGAGATTCAAGATGCCCATCTCAGAGAAATCTTCTGGTAATAATAATATTAATAAGAGGTTAGTTGTTAAGAAGCTCTTCGCCAGACAGCAACACGAAGGATTTGGTGCTGTTGTAAGAAGAAGCATCGGAAGGTAAGAAACATTAAAAAATAAAAGCTTGAAATAAAAATTCGTTAATTTCAATTGTAAATGAAAAAAGTTTAAAATCTATAAAAATTTGCAGGTTTGAGTTAAGATACTTCGACCCATTTCTTGTTTTGGATGAATTCTCAGGTGGGTTTTGTTTATTTTGTTCCTATGTTTTTGCTCTGTTCTTTTGAATCCAACATGTCAAAAATTAACAGTATAAAAATCTATAAAAATTTGCAGTTTCGGCTCCTGCTGGATTCCCAGATCACCCACACAGAGGTTTGGTTTAGTTATCGAATATTTTAAACGTTATTTACACGTTTAAGTTTGCGTTCACATGAGAAAAAAATACGTTTCATTTGCGTTTGACATTTATTTTTATAATTAGAACATATTTTTGCTTAAAGTTGTTGGTTCATTTAGAAAAATATACGCAAACGCAGACGTATACGCTAACAAAAGAATCAAGAAATTATTAATCTACACCTTATGATAAAAAAAAAAAAAAAAAAAACAGAGCATGACCACTAACACTAACCTATCACTATTTCATTATTCTTCTTACTAACTATTTTTTTTTCTTCCAAAAAACAGGATTTGAGACAGTCACTTATATGTTAGAGGTATGGATTGATCTCTTTGCATCTTCTAATTCGACTTCATAAGGATCTCCACGCGTAAATTTTGATATTTCTGCATATTATTACATAGGGAGAAATTTTGCATGAAGACTGTGAAGGACACAAAGGAGTAATAAGAGAAGGAGGATTACAATGGATGACTGCAGGAAAAGGCATTGTTCACTCTGAAATGCCTTCTTCTAATTCCAATGGCATTACTCACAACAAGGGTTTGCAACTTTGGATCAATCTCTCCTCAAAACACAAACTGTAAGTTTCTTCCATCTAAAATTTTAACGGATTAATCAATTGACAATGAGTGGAATGATCCATGTTTTTTTTTATGTACTAGATTAAGTCTCTTCTTAGTTCTTATTTAGTGTGTGAATTCGCAGAGTGGAGCCGAGTTATCAAGAGATAGAGAGTAAAGATATAGCAGAAACAGAAAAAGATGGTGTAAGAGTTAGAATCATAGCAGGAGAATGGAATGGAGTTAAGTCAAAGATTTGCACAAGAACACCAACAATGTATTTAGACTTCACCCTCTCGCCGGGATCTCGAATCTCTCAGCCCATTCCACTTCATTGGAACGCGTTTGTCTATGTTCTTGAAGGCCAGGGAAATTTTGGGGATTCCAAGTTACAACACTCAGTCGCCGCCGCACACCACTTGCTGCTTCTAGGCCTAGGTGGTGACCGGTTAGAGGCTTGGAACAGTTCTGATTCCGGTTTGCCACTTCGGTTTATCCTTGTGGGTGGTGAGCCTATAGGTGAACCAATGGTACAGTTTGGTCCTTTTGTGATGAACACACAAGAAGAGATTGATCAGACCATTGATGATTTTGAGAATTTTAGAAATGGGTTTGAAAAAGCTAGACATTGGAAGTCTCAAGCTGCTTCTGCCTTGGGATTGTTCTGAAATCTTTTGGCCTCTATTTATAATTTGTTGTAATATTTTTCTATCAGCTTGTAATTGTTTATTTTTCATATCCAATATATTTTTTTTAATTAACTGTATTATGATTTTTTTTATCTTTCCACATCTATTAGAAAATTGAAGTGTGATGATCTTTATTTTCTCCGTTTTACAAAATCAATCTAGATTCTTTAACAACGTATATATAAAAAAGAAGAATCTATATGAAAATGTCTATTATATCTCAAATCATTTCTTAGCAAGTCTCTGTATTTTTTTTTCTCTGATGGATATATTTTCTTTAAAAAAAATAAAACTTGAAATTTATTCGAAACTTAACAATCTTTAAAAACTGAGTAAACATTAATTTAGAACGTTCAAAGTATTATATTCAAGAGGACTTTGTGTTGTTGACTTCATTCTCCAATGCTTGTACAAACTTATCAGCTTAACCAGTCAACAAACCAGGACTAACCAAAGTCTCTTTCAATTTCTTATGATTCTTCTTCACTAAGTTGCCAATCTCACTTTCTTTATCCATCACAGATTTTACCGTATCCCTCAAGTTATCTTTGGAGAACCACCCGGAATCTTCTCTCTGCACTTTCACAGACTTGGAGTTCTTTAGTGAGCAATCTTGTGATGAGAACTTGATCAGCCAATTGTGGAATAAACACAATCTGGAAATCACTAAGCAAAGACTCCCACATTGAACCGAAGCCACAATGGTTCACAAAGCAACCTACCGATGGATGAGACAAGTGGGTTTTTCCTTTTTCTTTTGTTAGGGTTTTCGTTTCCTTTTCTCATTAGGTTTGTGTCTTTCGTTTATAATAAATAGAGTGTTAAGAGAATTTTCGTAGTCAGCTTTGTTTTGAAGAAAATTAATAAAAAAAAAAAAAACCAAAAAAAAGGTAACTCTAGTTACCCAAAAATCTTGCGTATGCGTCTTGCATAACATGAGAGGAGTACTCTCGCCTATCGTTTCAGCCATCACGTAGACAAGACACAAACTTTTCACAAGCCGCGCTTGTCGCTAGACACAAATCGTCTAGCGTCGCCGTCACAAGACAACTCCTTGTCGCGAGTTTCGTTGAGACACCAGTCGTCTAGCAGCTGCCGTCACGAGATATTCTCTTGTCACCAGCGTCTTCTAATGCAAGACACAATTCGTCTTAGCCACTATCGTTCACGAGACATAACACTTGTCACGCGGTTCTCCTTGGGATCTTATGACTTAAATTTGTTAACTTAAGCTTTCCGCTCTCGGTCAGTAGATTGCTTAGTTTCTTAAGACATCAAACTTTGTAATGCTTGTGTCCACAAGTAATATGGTAAGTAAATCCAGATTTTTACTGCAAAGAACTAACCCAAACATGTTTTTTTTTTTCTTTTTTTTTTTGGTAAAAACCCAAAAATGTTACAGAACAACATTATTATATTTTGTCTTTTGTCTTTGACACTGAACTCTTAAGATGCGTAGAGTTGTTTCCAAACGTTATAATATTCACGATTCTCCCTCTTTTCTCCTTTGTTCTATTATTTTTGTTTCAATTTTACTTTATTCTTTGTACAGATTTATTTCCATAATACTAGAAGAATAGAATATTAATTCTTTACAATAATTGCTTATCTTTTAAAACTTAGGGTATGTATTGAACTTAATATTTGGAAAATTTCGAGTTTTAATGAATTTTGAGGTGATTTGATTAATTTTGATGTTTTAGAAAAGTTGTTATTAAAATTATCTGAAATCTCATCTTAAACTTTGAGATTTTGATTTTTGTATTTTTAACTAAGAAATCCCCTGAAATCCCACCTAAAACTTTTAAATATAAATCTTATAATGTTTTCAATAATTTGATTAAACATTTTAAAATCATTAAACTAATAACACAAACATATTTTAAAATATATGTTTCAATAACATATGATTTATCATTTTAACTAAAAAATCTCTCCAAATACTCCGTCCAATACACCCTTCTTAAAACTTGTGCCGGATATGAGTTGCTAACATTTTACGTACCATTATGGAAATAATCTATTCTTATCTGAATGCAATCCTAAATTTCTATAGAAAAAAACATATTTGGTTGACAAAAAAAAGACAAACATAGTTGTGATTTTTTTAATCTTTTAATTCTTTTGAAAATTTTATTACCCCATTTCTCAGAAAAAAACTCAAATCTTCCCTCTCTTTCTTCTTCTAGGGGTTTCTCTCTCAGTCAATCTCTATTCCTCTGATTCATCTTCTTCGTGGCTCTCTCCTCTCCTCTCGCTGACCTCGGATTCTCACGCCTCCACAGTGTTGAAGATGGATGTGGCTGCTAGTGATGTACCGGTGAATCTTGAATCCGTTGCAACAACTTCTGTGGTTGAAGAAAACAAGAAGGATAGAGACGAGAAAGAGGAAGAATCTGTGGATCCACCATTGAAGAAGCCACGTTTTGATGAGGACGCTAGTAGAGTAGCGGAGATTATACTTGTTTTATCAGCGTTGCGGAGTATTCGAGGAGGGAAAAATCCAACGGAATTAGAGATTGAGCTAATGGTTGAAGCTAAGTCGAAATTGGTAGATATGTGTCAAGAGTTTACTCCAAATGATATATTCAGTAGAGATGCTATTGGAGCTATGATTGAAGATCTAGGTTTGAATGGTAAACTTAAGGATCAGAGATTAGGGCTTATAGCACCTAAATTAACCATCTCTGAGAAGTTAGCTCTTGGGAAAAGAAAGGTTTGTCTCCTTTTTCTTTTGGTGTATGAGATTATGGATTTGGTTTCGTATATAATATATGTTTTCTTTTTTTTTTCCGTTTTTTTTAGATGGAAGAATCGAAAAAGAATCCAATAGTTTCTTCCACATCTCTAGGTCATTCATCTTCTAGTATGACTATGCTAATTACATTCACTATATATGCAATAAATGATCAGATATTATCTTCAGGAGTCAATGTATAATCTATGAGTTTTTTTTGCAGCAAATGCAACTGGAAGCCATTTCATTAAGAATGCATCAGGAAGAAGACAATCAAGAATTGAGAGACCACATATTGCTGCTTCTCAGGGAACAGCAGGTAATTCCATTTTATTTTCTAGAGAGATATTCCGAATGATAAGATATCATTAGCTCAAATTTGGTTTTATCTGGTGAAAATTTTGGGTCATTTGGTTGATTTGGCATAGTTTATATTTTACATTACAAGTTAAAAAACTTAATGAAGCTGCTCTTAGTATCACTACGGATTACGCATTGGTTGTTTTCAGTGTGCTTTTTATAAGTTATGTTGTCTGTAGAGAGGATTAAACTAAGCTTCCTCTTAACCTAATTCTCTAAAAATTAGGTTTATTTTTTTGTTATAGATCACAAGAGACCCTTATATAGGTCAATATAGGTCAATGTACAATCAGTTATAAATCTAAACCGAATAGGAAACTACCTTATAAACCTAAACGGAAAAGAAAAAAATATCAAACTAAAACCTAAATACGAAATGAAAAATACCCATATCTATGTGACACCGTATCAAAACGTCTGTGCGGTTTTCATGGTTTTGGGATCATATATTTTTATTGTTGTTTGTAGACATAATTGTTAGATCTCTAAAATTATTACGATCTTCTTATGACGCAGCTGCAGTAGTTCCAGCTGGAAATGATTTTGGAGTTTCTGTTCAGAGTCCTTCTTTGGGAGTCACAGATCCGAGCATTAGACCATTCATGTCTCAAACTCCACCAATTACATTCCCAGGCATGCAAGGAGTGAGTTATGGTCAGACTTCTTCACCTTTTGGAAACAACCAAGTACATGCTGAAATTGCTAACTTGATCCATAAAGTTGTGCAAGCGCGAGCTAGACATAATATCTTGTGGAATCCACCTTCAAGAGAATACATGAGTAGAGAAATTACATGCCAAATCTGTCAAGGAACTGTCAAAGAAGTAAAGACGGTGCTCATATGTGATACTTGTGAAAAAGGATATCACTTGAAATGTCTTCAAGACCACATTATGAAAGTTGTTCGGAAATGTGAATGGCATTGCTCAAGATGTGTGCAAATATACAATGGCAGGTCTTTTCGTCCTGTATACGGCCGCGTCGTGAGAAATGCCACAACACCAAAGATGTCTTCTAGTACTGCCCAACTTCACTTACCTACAGAGAAGATTTATGTAGGTAAAATGGATCAAAAGGTTAATCAAGAGGCAATGCCACATCCTGAGACAGCAAAACCAACTGAGGATTCAGCTATGGAACAAACTGTTGAAGCTGAAGAGGCAGCTAAGAATCCACTAGTTGAAGCTGAAGACGCAGCTAACATTTGAAGCTGAAGAGGCCATAGAGTAAGTGATGCTGTCTTTTGATACCTTTGAGCTAGTTTGGTAAATCTCTGTTCTATGAAGCGTGTGTATTTCAGTTTTCGAAGCATAATTAGTGATGGATTTTGTTTTTATTTTGTAGTTCCTTAATGTACTGTTACCTTATAAATTCCTACATCATGTAGTAACATGATGATGGCATTGCAATTCAAGACTCGAATATAATAATATTTCTTTTGCTATAAGTAGAAGCATTTGCAAATTCAGAAAAATACAAGTGAGAAAAATATAAAGGCTTTTTTACGAATCTAAATTTACAAATAAATGAACTCTGTAACAGTAATATTTATTAGACATTAACTTGTTTAAAGCACAGATAAAGAATGGAAGCTAATTAGAAATAATTTAGAATAGAAACCAATGCGCTTTGAGATCCCAAATAACTATCAAATCCACAACGAAAAGTCTTTATTGATAAATTTTATATCAAAAAGACAAAACTGAAATTGATATTGATTCGAAACTTTATAGTATTAAGAATGTAAAACAACAAACACTCTTTATTAAAAAGAAAAACATTTATTTTAAAACTGAGTAAACATTAATTTAGAACGTTCAAAGTATAATTTATTTCAAGAGGATTTTGTGTTGTTGACTTCATTCTCCAATGCTTGTACAAACTTATCAGCATAACCAGTCAACAAACCAGGACTAACCAATGTCTCTTTCAATTTCTTATGATTCCTCTTCACTAAGTTGCCAATCTCACTTTCTTTATCCATCACAGATTTTACCGTATCACTCAAGTTATCTTTGGAGAACCATCCGGAATCTTCTCTCTGCACTTTCACAGAGACTTGGAGTTCTTCAGTGAGCAATCTTGTGATGAGAACTTGATCAGCCAATTGTGGAATAAACACAATCTGGCAATCACTTAGCAGAGACTCCCACATTGAACCAAACCCACAATGGTTCACAAAGCAACCTACCGATGGATGAGACAATATCAAAGGCTGTTCCACCCATCCTCCCCAAACGATTCCACGTCCTTTAACTCGTTCTTCGAACCCTTCTGGTAACGCTTCTTGAATCGTTGATGAGCCTCTAGGCGGCATAACCGCTACCAAAAATGGTAAACCAGTTAGCTCCATTCCTAAACAGAGTTCTTGAAATTGATCCTTCTCGAGAAAGAATTGGGTGCCAAATGCACAAAACACTACCGAGCCCGGTTTAAATCGGTTTAACCAGTGATTCCATCGGTCCTCTAGGGATTTACCACTATTCTCTTGCGGTTCAGGGAGCATTGGACCGGTTAAGAGAACTTTTCTCTGACAATGTTTTTCGATGAAGCCGCAGAATTCACCTTCGAGTTCTATGCATGTCCTTATGGAAATGATGTCGCAATTCCTTAGACCTGTGGTGATGCGATCGAAAAGCCTTTGTGTGGAATTCGCGAAGAAAGAACAGACGTTAGCGTCATGCCCACGTAACGTCACTTTTGATGAAGGATAATCCGGTGGAGGAAACCCTAGTTCAGCATCAGGTGCAAGAAACATAGCTACACAAGCCGCGGATACGATCTGGTAACTCACACTCTTGAATCCAAACTCTTTGGCCATTTCTGGAACCCAGTGAATAAAATCGAAAAAGATTAGGTCTGGTTTCAAAGCACGGACCTTAGCTTCGATCTGATCGCGTAAGAGATCCATGGCATCGGATATGACTTTCCCTGTCGTGTTTGGAAGATCTGAGAGTGTCTCGGCGCCAACAGGGAGACCATCAACGGGAGGGAGAGTAAGAGGGTGGAAGACAATCCTGTCCGGGAACAGATTTAGAGGTTGAAGCTGTTTCTGAGCTTTCTTGGGAAGCAAGAACGTAATAGTGTGACCTTTCTCAGCTAGTTTATTTGCTAGATGAAGATATGGAATCATATGACCAAAAGCAAAAGTAGGGTACATAAAAGCATGAAACTTTGACCCCATTTCTTCAAGAGAGCCAAAAGAAGCAATTCTTGATTTTTTTTTGTTTTTTCTCAAGTTGTCGAAGAAAGATTGCTTCTTCTTTTTTTGCTTAGATGTTCAGATGATCCTCCTCTAGATCTATATAGCTTGAAGAAGGTGTTCTAAGTTTAGTGTCATTATTAATTAGTAATAGTTGGGTTAGGTAAATAAGTTCTAAACTTGTAGCGGGTGGATTAAATGTCAGTGTCCAGATATGCTTGTGATTTTTGTCTTTTTAAAATGTTTTTTTTTGTTGTCATCTGATTCAATTATTAATTAGTAATAGTTGGGTTAGGTAAATAAGTTCTGAACTTGTAGCGGGTGGATTAAATGTCAGTGTCCAGATATGATTGTGATTTTTGTCTTTTTAAAATGTTTTTTTTGTTGTCATCTGATTCAATTAAATAAAATAGAGGGTTCTTTTACAGAGGTAAGAGAAAACTTCTTACAACCAAAGTATCAAAACAGAGCCAAAATAGATGAAAAAGTAGGTAAAAATAAATCTAAGATGGCCTTTCTTCATCATCAATTCTAGATTGAAGCCATGATGGACCTCCCAAAGCAAGGTATGGATGACATCTTCCTTCTTTAGTCACACTTTGCGCGATGTCCCGAGCTTGAGGGAAAGCTAGCTTGAAATGTATTCTTTGAAACTTGGATTTTTATGCGTTTTATTCGACTCAAATAGGTGCAGTAACGTGGCCACTAACCACTTCTTTGGTTGCCAAAAGTGTGAAATAAAATTCCAAAGCTAGCCTGTTGATAAAACTTGCAACAATAAATCTTTAAAAAACAGATCAGATCATTAAAAAAAAAGTCAAAAACCAGTAACATTAGTATTAGTTAATGATAAAAGCCCTAAGCTTTGGACTGGACCATGACTCACGAGAACGGAGACGAAATTACCAGATAAAAATTGAAACTTTTCTTTTTTATCTGTAAAGATCTTGAATTAACAGCTTGAGAGAGCCTGAGTTGTTTCGTTCCCCAATTTTTGTTTTCTCAAGGAACTGAGAACTGTGCGTATTAGCATCAGAAAAAATGTGGTTTTCGATGTTGGGTTCCTCATGGAGTTTCCGATTATCCCCGAAGATGTCTCCTTTAGACACACCAAAACTCGCAAGCTCTTTAACAGAAAGAGATCCAATTTGTCAGAAGATGAGGTTTGTTCATCCAATTAGGGTATATAAAGATCGATCTCTCAAGTGCAGGTCTGTTGTTTCTGAGGATTTCGTTGAGAGAAGTAGCCCCTTTGAGGTAACAAACTCTAAAATCTCAGCTTTGGAATTTTCAATGTGTCCATTAAATTGTTTTCATTTATAGTCTTTGCAATAGAATGTTATGAATAAGTTCATCATAGGAGAAAGAGTAAAACTTTTTTGGCTTTGCAGATTACTTTGTCAATTAGAAACCAAAAGATCGAAAAAATTAAGTAAATCCAAGCTTAAATTTTGATTTCTCTTGTTAAAGTCTAGGCCTTTTCTTGTTCAATTGAATGAAGTAGTAAATCCCACTCTTATCTCCAATCTTCTTTGTAGATTTAGGATGTTAAGATTCTCATAATCTCCCCTCGAAAGACCATTCCGTTGTCGGTTATGTTCTCTACCTTATTCCTTTGAATTCTCATTGTTTGAAAGGTAAAGAAAGAGCTAGAGATTTGCTTCGACCTCATACGTAGGCTTGGGAGAGGCATTGTGTATTTAGGTTCTGCTAGAATCCCACCAAACCATTCACATTACCTGCAAGCACAAGAGTTGAGCAGAGATGTAAGTAAGACCCACACAGAGTTAGTTATCGTTTTACAATATAGATTTTTCAGAGTTGTGAATTTTATCAGGCTGCAAATCTGTTGGACTGTACTACATGGTCTGGAGCTGGACCAGGACTTATGGATGCTGTGACTAAAGGTGCTTTGGAAGCTGAGAAACCGGTCGGTGGCATTAAAATAGAAAAAGAAGCTGGTGAGTGGACCGCATCGAAGTTTCATCCTTATCTTCCTCCTCAGAATTACCATACTTGCAGGTAAACGTAGCCACACACCACTTGTTATTTCTTTCTGATTGCACTAGAGTGAGCTATACCTAAAATTCGGGATTATTGATTAGGTTTTTCTCGGCAAGAAAGCATGGATTAGTGGATGCAGCGATTAGAAACAATGTTTCTGATAGGACGGCTGTAATTGCACTTTCAGGTGGCATTGGCACGCTCGATGAGATGTTTGAGATTTTGGCATTGATTCAGCTCAAAAGGATTGGATCTGTATTACCGGTTCCATTCATTGTGATGAATTATGATTCTTTCTATTCAAAGCTGTTTGAATTCATAGAGAGTTGTGAAAACTTGGGAACTGTTTATAAAGGAGAAGTTTCTGCATTGTGGAAGGTATGCAACAACAACTTTGAAGCTTTGACATACTTAGCCGAATTCTATGAATTGCCTTACGGTTCTACAAAAGCGGAAACTGAACTTAGAAAAACCGCTCGTAGATGATTAGTTTCTTAGCTCGTTTCTTTTTCTCTTTTAACTGTAAGAGATCATATTTTTGACTATGAACAAAGAACTTTGAAGCTATGTGGTGTATGCAGAATATAGATTGTGTTTGATACCAATCAGATTCGTTGTAATCACTTCAATCTTGTGTTTCTTCTCTTAGCTTTCTAGTTGCATTCTTCTACTTCACCGAACTTATGGTAATGATTATATTAAAGCTGGTGAAGACACAATGGCGTCAAACATTGTGTGATCAAATTTATGTGAACGGGGTTTGATTATGTTAAGGGCTTGATTTGTTATGTCCGCTTCTATAAACTCTCACATTTGAGTTTAAAACATTCGAGATTTAACTTAGTTGAATCTTGAGCCTTATATTATTATCCTTTCATCAAATCAAAATTGACAACTCAAAGATAGACAAGTGTTTTGAAACCAAGTTTAACGGAATCAGACCATAAAAATCTGATAAAAGAACCAAACCAATAAGATTTGTGGTCCATAGCATCCTCCTAAAAATAATGATGCAAACTTTAATAGTCATTTTAAAGTAAGTTTCGTTGGAACCTTTAGAGCCGTTGTGGTATAGAAATTGAATACAAACAAAAATAAAAGCTTCAAAAAGAGAGGCGTCTATAATCCGTGGATCGTGCCTACTTAGAAAAGTCTATTTCACACTGAATATTAAACAATAACGCAATTATTGTTCCTCTTCACTTTTTCTTGTACATCTCCTTCTCCTCCCTCTTCTTCTCCTCCGTCGCAAAGCTCAAGAAAAACAAAATCCAAGTGGGGTTTCGCATAAACCTCAGCGCAAATTTCAAGAAGAAGAAAACAGAGAAAACTTTCTTCTTTTTGACCTTATTCCTCCAAAATTAAAGGTTAACAGAGGATTAATTTCGTCTTTTTCTTATAACGAGAACCCTTTATCGGAAAAATCTTTACTTTATCTGGAAATTTCCTTCTCGTCCCTTAGATTATGGGTTTTTTTGTTCCTCGAGAAAGTTGATTGCTTTCTTGGAATCCATCTATTGCCTTTCTCTTTGTTGTTTTTATAGGATGCGTCTGCGTTAAATTGTTTTAGTAACTTAGTGAATTAATTGACCACTCTTGACCATAATCAAGTTTGTAGCTTTTTTTCTTCAGATCAGGTAAAAGACCAAATTATGGTTACTTGCTTGTTTGAGGAGTTCTTGAGTTTTGTTTCAATGGCATATTTGATTGCAGCATCTTAAAGTTATATGATTTGTTTCGCTCAGTAAATTTTTGTTTCTTGGGTTTGAGTTAGTCTCTTTTTGTTAGTTATTTAGAGAATTTAAACTAAGCTCCAAAAGTTTTGTTTTGTTTTTTTTACTGATAATTAGTTTGTTGCCTTTCCTTCTTTGCAGATCCTGTTATGGAGTCTCCACAATCTGTGGCATCAACGTTCAATGGTGTCCATTCGAATGGCAGTGGTGAAACCAGAACAAAGAAACCTGTCATGTCGTCTGATTCAGACAGTTTCATCGGTGTGCTTGAGGTTTTTGTTCACCAAGCTAGGGACATTCACAACATCTGCATCTATCATAAGCAAGATGTGTACGCTAAGCTTTCTCTCTCAAGTGATCCCGAGAGCTTCTTGTCCACTAAGATCATCAATGGTGGAGGGAGAAACCCTGTCTTCGACGATACCCTTCAGTTTGATGTGAAGAATCTGGATTGTTCGCTTAAGTGTGAGATATATATGATGAGCCGCGTGAAGAATTATCTTGAGGATCAGTTACTTGGATTCACTCTTGTACCTTTGTCTGAAGTGATTGTGAGGAATGGGAAACTGGAGAAAGAGTTCTCTCTTTCGTCAACTGATTTGTTTCACTCCCCTGCAGGTTTTGTCGAGTTGTCTCTCTCGTACGCAGGAGATTTGCCCGAGGTGATGCATATTCCTGCTGTTCCAACAGTGGATGAGACCGAGTTGGCTGCCATCGAGTTTGATGAGGTTGAGTTTTTGGATCCAAAGATTGTCTGTGAAAACAATCAAATGGTGTCTAAGTACTTTTCCACTGCTTGTTCTGATTCTGATGAATTTGTAAGCTCTGATACCGGCTTTGTGAAAGTAAACAGCGCTCAGTCTGGACTTATTGATGCTGTTGAGGAAGCAGCTCTAACGAATACTGTCTCAACAAATGAAATCTCTTCTCCATCAATTGCAGTTAGCTCGGGTTCCTCGGGCACTCATGATGATTCAAAGCAATTAAGCGAAGGAAACAACTCAAGTTCAGATCAAGAAGCGAAGAAGTCAACAGATATAATCAAGAATGGCGATTTAGATAAGGCGGATGATGAAGCAGTTGTGAAACCGGTTCTGACAGTGAACATTGAACCAGAGCAAAAGGTAGTGCAGCAAGATATTGTTAACATGTACACGAAAAGCTTGCAGCAATTCACTGAATCACTTGCTAAGATGAAACTCCCTTTGGACATCGATAGCCCAACCCAATCAGAGAACTCAAGCTCCTCCCAGCAGACGCCTAAGAGCGCTAGCTCCCGTGTTTTCTACGGGAGTAGAGCCTTCTTCTGAAGCTCTGGAATCATCACAAGTTTGGCATCAGAAGTAGCAAGTAGTAAAAGTGTAATAAGTTAAAAGTAGACTATCTAAGATGTGTATTTGACTCTGTCATGCCTGTAGCTTTTCTTCTTATCTGCAACTTTTCCTATTTAGTACTAAAGTTTCGCAATCTCGTCCCTTTTCGTATAACTGATATCTGGGACATAAAAACAAGTTTGTGTTTGAAGAAGAAAACAGTACAAAGACAGCAAGTTCCATTGCCAGTTTCAGACATATCAAACTAACCATCAACTAAGGATCTCCAGATTCAAAGCTAGCTAATGGGTTAATTCGAGCAACAGGAGTGCATTGAAGTGGATGAGCCATGCTCAGGCTCATTTCTCCAGTCTCTTCCATGTTAACCTTATCTCCATTGATTCTCCAGTCAAAACACTGTACCATTGTTCCAATGGCTACTCCAATAAAGATATAACCCAATTTTTCTCCAGGACATCCTCTTCTTCCTCCCCCGAAAGGAATGTAGTTCAAAGCTAACTGTTCTCTCTCTTTTGAAGGAGAAACCATGAACCTCTCGGGATGAAACTTGTCTGGAAATTCCCATGAATTCGGATCTCTCATCACTGCATAAGAGTTTATCATCAACGTTGTGTTCTGCGGTATGTAAAACCCTCCGATCTTGCATTCTTCTTTTGCATTTCTCACCAAGATTGGCGATTGCGGGTGTAGTCTTAGCCCTTCTTTCACCACAGCCTGCAAATACGGCAGGTTTGAGAGATCTGTTTCTTGAATAAACCTCGTTTTCCCGACAACAGAGTCAATCTCTTCTCTCAATCTTTTAAAAATTTCAGGATGGTTAATGAGCTCTGCCATTGTCCACTGTGTTGTTTGCGCTGAAGTATCAGTGCCTCCAAGGAGAAGCTCCTACAACCAAATGCACAATGTTAAAGATAGAGACTTTGCATGATCCTTATCTGAAAGCCATTGAAGACCATGAAACAAACTCAAGTCATTACCACAAAAAGTGCTTTAATTTGGTTCCTGGTTATCTTAAACTCGGCATTGTCATCTGTACAAACTTCCAATAGAATATCCATCATGTCTCTATCCTCCTTGTTCGGATTCTCTTCATGTTCCTTAATAATCTTCTCCAGCAATTCATCGTACCTCTTTGAGACCTCCATAATTTCCTTCTCAAACAGAGAGATCCCGAGCTTCTTGAGAAGTCGACCAATCGTGCTAGCTATAAGGAACTTACTCACCAAACTAAATGATTTGGTCACCAAGTCTCTGACTTGCTCTGCTTCACCGTTCTCCTCTGAACACCTCCTCCCCATTATCATCCTGCAAATGCTATTATTCGAAAACTTCATAATCTCTTTACCAACATCAACAGTCTCATTCTTTTTCGCCTTATCAAACAACATAGCACTGAAAATCTTGAATTCTTCCCCACGGATGATCCGTGTCCGCTCGAGGGAATGAGAACCGAGAAGCTCTGTGACTAAGAGCTTCTTCATGAATCTCCAGTAATCTCCATAAGGAGCTGAGGTAAAGCCAAAGGAACCAAAAAGTATCGATTTTTCCATTATAGGAGGCTCGCGGTCACGGGTAGCAAAGTTCAGGTCGTGGGTCCTGAAGATTTCGTAGGCCATGGGGCCCGACGAGACTAGAACGATTCGGATGTTGAAAACGCGAAAGTGAAGGAGAGGACCATACTTGGAGGAGAGTTTCTGAAAGGATTTGTGACATGGAACAGAGAGGAGAAGGTGAAGATGACCTATGACCGGTAGAGATGGTGGGCTCGGAGGTAGACCACAGTCTTGGAGTTGTAGCTCTTTTGGTTTCTTCAAGAAGAAAGCAGAGAGACAGAAGTGTGAGAAGAGCCATATGAGGATGAAGATGAAGCATAGCTGAAAGTCAACGGTGATTGCTGCCATTGTTATCCAAAAGTTGCAGAGAGATGAAGCAGAAAAGTTTTATATCAGATCTTTCCTTGAGATCCTTTGTGATATAAAGTTAATAATTCAATAGTTTAATCTTTAGGCGACGTTAAACGAGAAAAATCACGTTCAACACGATATAAAAATATTTTCTTTTTATATATAACTAACATGTGAAAATATGTTAAAGAGTTCCTTGGGATAAAGAAAAAAATCTTTCATAAGAAACATAAAAACACTTGATAACTAGCAATCCAAAACATCTTTAATCTGTCCTGAATTATGAACCTGAATCTGAACTTGAGCTTGAGCTTGAGATTGATACGTAAGCTCACATCAGCTGAGAAAGAGCTACGGCAATCTGAGAACCGATAAGCGCATTGTTTTTCACAAGCGCAATGTCTGAAATGGAGTCAAGGAATTCAAGGTTTACAATGCTGAGACAGTGCTGTTTTTAAGCCACTGTAAGGGTTTGGATTTTGGATACAGATAAGTTTCTGAACTACTTAAAGTGATTAGACATCGAAAGATTCTGGTGGAATATCAAAGATTAAGTGAACATCTAGAGAAAGGATACTTGCTGCAAGTGACGTGCCTCCAGTTAACTCATTTACCCGTGCAAGTAAGAACGGTGTTTCTGCATTTCCAGTAACGTTTTGTTCCCTGGCCATAAGCAAATTCAGATTTCAGACAATAAAATAAGAAAAAGAAGCAAAGCCCTTGAAGTATTCTGATGCAAGCATGTATGGAAGATATTAGCATCTTCTTTTGACCTTGCTTCTGTAAGAGCACGCTGTGTTGCTGATTCGATAAGATTTCCAGCGGCTGAATGCTGTTTCGGAATTGGAACAGCAAATAGAATCCCCGCCTGACGGTTTAGCTTCATGTTTGCATCTGGAAAAAACAGTTATCTCAATGTGGTAAGGGATCAAAGCGCATAAATAATATCTAAAAAGAGGAAGTTTGAGACAAGGACTACACTTGCCTATTACTCTAGCACAGTCTTCAGGGCTATTTACACGGGAAGGTGCCTAAAGAAGTCAAGATATCCACATCAGAACTAAATATCTAAGCAGAAGTAAGTGATTAAGTTCAGTGCTAATGGAAAATTTTGCACCTTACAGCCGCTTTTTTCTGTGAAAAATGCTGGAAACTCATCGCTCTTGTATGCAGCAACATATACTTCTTGAGTTTCCTGCATCGTCAACATATAGCTCTTGAGAAAACTTAAACTCTTCGTTGTTAACTATAAAATATGCATCGACAATAGATTATATACCAAATATTCAAGAGTCTTTGGAATATCAAGTATTGATTTAACGCCTGCTGCTATCACTGCTATAGGAGTCCTTCCAAGGGCAGTAAGATCAGATGATATGTCCATAGCTGCACCATAAACAGCAAATGCGGGGCCGCATATTGGCTTCAAAACTACTCAAAAATATCATCTAAACAAAGTTTCTAACTATGTAACTAGAAAAATTGAAATAAATATACAAAACAGACATGAAACTTACTATGATTGGCATGTCTATGCACACCTCCTATTCCTCCCGTCACAAAAACTTGGATGCCAACCTACAACCAAAATTCTCTGATGTGCAATGAATGGTACTGAAACTACTATAAAAAGAACCTCCTAGGAACAAAGCCAATTACCATTGAAGCGAAAAATAACGTTGCAGAGACTGTAGTTGCACCGTTTCCTCTTGTAGCCACCTGACGGAAAACAGTAAAGGCACTATATGGAGGAACAAAACAGTCCATGCATTGATTGATAGAGCAGCGGAAAAGTAAATAATGTGTTCTTCTATATATAAAAAGCTAGTTTATAGTTCGATGCAATTTGGTTTTATGAACTGATGTAGGATACTTTCCTACACGACTCGAGGTATGCAACCAAATCTTAAACTGGAACATAAACAAGTTTGATTTTTTCCCGCTTGTAACAAATATAACGATGGTGCAATAAGTAAAAGAAAAAGCCACCAGAAGTTACTCACAACATGTGCTATGTCTCTGCCTGCTGTCTTTTGGACACTTTTTCCCAGAGATGCAAGACGTTCTAATTCTTCCTCGTTCAGACCTGTTTACTACATATTAGCATCTATAAGGAGAACAAAATCCTACAAGAAAGTAAATGAAATCTACTGATTTTTGATCTAATAAGATCTTCAAACCAAGTTAGTTTTCAGGATATGTAAACTACTAAAGATGCTGTAAAACATATTATGAATGACCAAAATTTAGTCACCTATGCAAGGAACTCCGTTCAAGATAGCTATTGTTGCAGGGATTGCTCCATTTTCTCTCACAATTGACTCAACCTCTTTTGCAGTTTGCAGATTTTGAGGGTAAGGCATCCCTAAAAATGTCCAGTTAAGGATAGATAATTGAGACCAGACCAAGTTCCAAGAATATAGGCTTACGTTGTGCAAATAATTTCAGTTAAATTCCACAGGAAGAACAAACCATGAGAGATTATGGTTGACTCAAGAGCGACCACAGCACGTCCATTGGATATGGCTTCAGATACTTCTGGAGATATCTTGACAAGACCTCTGAGCTGCTTCAAACCAGTTGTAAGAGAAGGCAAATTCAAGATTGGAAAAAGACTAAAAACATTGGAAATTTAAGAAAAGGTGGCATTTTTTTAATACAGAAACCTTGTTGTTAGCTTCAAGAGGTGAAAGATGATTCTGGAGATTCGAGATTCTAGAATGAGCAGAAGAAGAAGCCATTTCTCCCTGAAAAAATGGAGTTTTTGAAAGTCATTAAAAACTCCAATAAATTACTCAAAAAAAAAAAAAAAA
>VBRH01000280.1:109960-123205 GCA_014578085.1 Cardamine resedifolia | reverse complement strand
AAAAAAAAAAAAAAAAAAGCCAAAACAAGATCTTAATGGTCAGAAATGATAAATCTTTCGAGTCAAATATACATAAGAAGCACGGAAATTTCTGAAATTACAGTAACTTCAAACTCAAAAACCTCCGTAACTACACACTAACTAACTAACTAACACAATTACAGTGTTCTTGTCTAATCTTACTGCCAAAAAAGTGGAAATAAGTGAAGAAGAAGAATTTGTCAAGTAGAAAATTGCCCAAATCTAGTCTGCTCAGTGCTCACCAAGTTTATTAGGTTTGCAAACAGAATCTGAAAGAGATCTTTATAGGCACCAAATGGAGAAGATGAAGAGAAAACTCAAGTGTATGTATGTATATATATACAAGACACCGATGAGTATATTTGAGAGTATTCGCATCAATATAAGATTGGATATAACCAAATCAAATATTTTAATAACGTAACATGTATACTGATATACCTAAACCGGTCCGGTTCATATTTATGGATCGGTTCGTCTAATTTCAATTTATGTGAGTATTTGGGTCCGTTGCCTGGGATCATATCTCTGAACACCAAGGACCGATCCAATCTCAGTCGCCGGCAGTCATCACCGCCGCTTGCTGTTCTTCCTCACTCTGCTCTGCGATCTCTCTCTCTCCTTCAATTTCGTATGCTTCTTCGCTTTCCGCTCTTAGACCATTGATAATTCTAATTGTTCCCGATAAGATCTAATTGATCTTTGTTTTGCAGATCCTCCTCCATTTGGAGTCATTTTGGTTTCATCATTCAAAATTACCAGGCATGGATAAGTCGAGTGCTTTAGAGTATATCAACCAAATGTTCCCAACAGGTGATTTGGTTCTTCATGATTATGGTTTAGAGTTGTTCATGATAATTCCAAAATCATGATCAACTGTTGATTTCTGATGCTTCTGTAATCAGGAATTGTACTTGAGCTGCTGATTAGCTTATACTTTCTGCATATATGACTTGCTTTACTTTGAGTTTCAAATGTGTGTGTGTTTCCTATACAGAGGCATCGCTATCTGGCGTTGAGCCGCTTATGCAAAAGATTCATGGTGAGATTCGCCGAGTTGATGCTAGCATACTATCTGCTGTTCGTCAACAGGTGAGCTTTTTTTTTTTTTTTTTTTTTACCCTTACTAGTCTTTTTCTTCAAATTATGTAAAATTAAGATATGTTTTGGATTTCTTGTGGATGTGTACGTTGAGTCAAGAATTGTATTGTATGCACAAGGGAAAGCAATAACTTTTCTTCTATGTTCAAAGAATAATCTATGCTTCTGAATCTTATTCTTGGGTTGCCAATCATACTCCAGAGTAACTCGGGAACTAAAGCTAAAGAAGATCTTGCTGATGCTACACGTGCTGTGGAGGTTAGTTTCTCATAGGTTGATATGTATTTTTACCTTCTGTCAATTATATCATTTCCTTTTTTGTTTCGCCTATCAGTTCACTTTCAATATTTTCGATTTAACACAGGAACTCTCTCATAAGATTCAAGAGATCAAATCCAAAGCTGAGCAAAGTGAAGCAATGGTCCAAGAAATATGCCGTGACATTAAGAAGTTAGATTTTGCAAAGAAGAACATAACCACAACGATCACTGCCCTTCATCGCCTCACAATGTTAGGTTAGTTAGCTATATTTTACTCTGGTCATGGTATCCTGAAATCAGAATGATAGCCTGAGTGTAAGGAACATAATTTCAAAACAAGCCTACAGAATTAGGGGTTCCAAGGTAGGCAACATCAAACAAGTGACATCATATTACTGGTTAACCTATTCGTGGATCTATTTAATCTTTATATGGTAAACAAATATACGTCATGAACTTAGTTTAAGTTGACCAAGTGCACACTATCCTTAAGCTCGTTAATGAAATTCGCTACCATACTATGGCAGTCTCTGCTGTTGAACAGCTTCAGGTGATGGCTTCTAAAAGACAATACAAGGAGGCAGCTGCACAGCTGGAGGTACTTTCTTAATTCAACAATCTTTTGCTTTTGTTGGTTCAGTTAAAGTTTGTTATAGTTCACTTGCTTTAGCTTTTAGTTCACCATTGGAGACCAAGGTAGTTCTTTGTCATTTTCAAAATCAATCTTAACGTTAGGCTACATAGCTGAATGTCCTAGAACATGACTCTTTACATTTTCTGACTATATTCTTAAAATTCTAATTCTATAATATATTTCAGGCCGTAAACCAATTATGTAATCACTTCGAAGCATACAGGGATGTTCCTAAAATCACGGAGCTCAGAGAAAAGCTTAATAATATAAAGCAAATCCTCAAGTCCCATGTATTTTCTGATTTTTCCAGGTAATGCCTTTAGTGATTTGACAATATTTTACATACTAAAGTAAGTCCACAGGAGTGGCCAAAAGAGGTTCACTGTAATGCTAGTGATTGATTACAGCTGAAAGGATTTTTTTTCTATAGAATTTAGGTGTATCAGGTTATGAATTTTGCACGTTTGGTGTCATAAATTTAGGTTTCATGCTTATTGGCTCCTCTCTTGATAAAATAGTACCTGCATAATTATTAAGTTTATTTGCTGCTTCGTTTTGGCAGAAAACCAAATTTGGTTTAAGATGCTTTTCTAATATTTATTTTCACTTTCACATTTTCCACAGTCCTCCTCCCTCTCCTTATTTATTAGATGCCTAAAAGCTACACTTACCAAAAATGTCTACTGTTGTCATCTCAGTTTAGGTACAGGGAAAGAGACAGAGGAAACAAATTTGCTACAGCAGTTATCTGATTCTTGCTTGGTTGTTGATGCTCTGGAGCCATCTGTGAGGGAAGAGTTGGTAAACAACTTTTGCAGCAGGGAGCTCACCTCATATGAACAAATTTTTGAAGGAGCTGGTATATTGGACTTAATGCCCTACGTATAACTGGCACTGAATACTTATGTTTTCTTGGACTTAATTTCTAAGAGGTTAATTCGTTGACAGAATTGGCAAAGTTGGATAAAACTGAGCGGAGATATGCTTGGATAAAGCGTCGAATCCGAACAAATGAAGAAATTTGGAAGATTTTTCCTGCTTCTTGGCATGTGCCTTATAGATTATGCATCCAATTCTGCAAACAAACAAGGTATTTCTTCTAGAGTTTTCGTGGAACATTTATTTTTCCTCCCCTTAGTTATCGTAGCTCATCATTTTTCTCTCAGAGATTCTTTATCTTTTCTTCTTGGAATTCTCAAAAACTTTGGGACATGGCTACATAACACCCCTACCCTTCTGAACTTGATAACTAGATATCTAATCCGCATGTATATTGTTAGGACATAGCTACATAACTCTGCTACTTTGTGCTGGTATAATTTGAAATTCGAGAAAGAAGACAAATTTTGATACATCAAAATTGATTAAAATATTTGTTATTAGTGAAATTTTTGAAGCTTATATAAACTAAGTTTTTGGGAATGCATGCTTTGAGTTTGATCAAACAAGAAAGTTAAATTAAATTTGTTACATTTTGACATAATGACGGAATCTCATATGAGTAAATATTTTACTAAGTAAAGGTTAGTTGTATTAGTACCAACTATGTTTTTTTGTTCTTTTGTATCTGCTTCAATATATAGTGGATACCTTCTTTTTCGTGTGTATCATTTGCTGGTCTGTAGTAACTATAATATGCAGCCTTCTTAATAAACCGTCCTGTCTTCCCATCATATTTTCAGGAAGCAAGTAGAATCTATTCTGGTCAACATGAAAGAGAAGCCAGTTGTAGCGATATTGCTTCTGGTCAGGCATGCTCTCTCTGATACAATAGTTGCATACGCATGCTTGTCCTTAAAAAAAAATTCATTAGATTTATCAGATGGATATAAGAGCTTTGTGACATCTCTGAAGGAAATATCTAATGATTATGAATTATCTTATCCTGTTCATCTTTCTCACTTTCATCAAATCCTGTTACATTTGATATTTTCTGGAAGGTTTCAGGCCTTTATTAAAGTTTGATGTCATTTAATTATTAGGCACTACAAAGGACAGTGGAGTTTGAGAAAGAACTTGAAAAGAAATTTGGTGGTGGTGTTCCTACTAGGGATATCGGAGATGACATTGAAAAGATTGGTACATGGGAAACCAATAGTCAGAATATATCCAAAATTCGCAAGAAGTATGAAAAGAAGTTTGCTGCTAGTCAAGAATCGGAGGAAATTGTACGTTCTTATTCTATATTATGGAAAACACTCTAGTAATTTTATATTTACGCTTACACCTTATTCTGAGTGTTTTCAACAGGAAAATACCGGAGACAAAGATTTATCTGTTACTGGAGCTGGGGTATATTCCGTACTTTTAGTTATCGCCCTTCCCTGATTTTGTTGGCTGATGCCATTTCTATTGCAATTCTGAAATTCCTTAGAGAGCAAGTGAGAGTTACTTCACTCTTAATAGTTTATAGGCAGAATATTGCATTCATAGAAGGCGGTAATAATATCTTGCATGGCATCCCCATTTTTGGGTCCGATATTATTAGACTTTCATCATCCCATTTGACCTTCCATATCTGGAAAACTGAAATGACATGCAATCCACTTGTGCCATTCTATCCTTTGAAGGATATATTTACTCACTAGTTACTCAACCTTGCAGTTTAATTTCCGTGGAATGATTTCTTCCTGCTTTGAACCTCATTTAACCCCATATATTGAGTTGGAAGAGAAGACACTTATGGATGACCTGGAGAAAGTTGTCCAGGTAATATAATTATTTCTTCGCTTCACAAATTGTTTTTGTTCCAAGGTTTGTCAAGTTTCCTTAGTTTTCTCTTCGTTCTGTCAGGAGGAAACATGGGACATTGAGGATGGAAGTCAAAATAATGTTTTATCTAGCAGCACACAGGTGAGTACCTAGGCAAGCTTCTTGAAGGATGGTTAATAGTTTTAGCTTTTCGCAGATATCTACATCCTTATTCAATCTATTAAATGACGAATTCCACTAGGTATTAATTGGCAGGGGTAGTTGGATTCCTTATATAGATGAGTAGAATAACTATCTACGTAATACAGTGAACCTACAACTCGTAAATTTTGGATAGAAATTTTGGATCATGTCCAGGGTGATGTTTGTTGTAGTAGTAGGAACAGTATTCTGTGTGAAACCGGATATTATACTCAAGATGAACTTTGTAAAGTATTGTCCGTGCATACTGACTATCAATGTCACTAGATTAGCCAGTGAGAACTTGAAAACATTCCTGTATAAACTTGATCTGTCATGTTATATCTTATCGTCGGTATCCATTTGAAATGCCTTGTTTGCAGCTGTTTTCCAATATAAAGAAGAGCTTGAAACGGTGTAGTGCTCTCAGTAAAAACCAGACTTTATTCAATTTGTTCAAGGTACACTTTTCATATGTTCAATATGGTTTTCTATATATATATATATATATCATAGACTTGTTCTGTGAAGTCGAGCAATGTCTTAGTCTAAGAACAAGGTTTGTTTGTGGAGTATTAGAATTTTATTTGGAGAAATCTTGTTAGTTGAATCAGCTTTTATAGCCACATAGGTTCCTACAAGTGAAGGGCATACACATGTGCTCTTTAATGATGTTTGCAGGCCAATTTAAATGCTCTATTTTACAGTCCTAGGTAAGGTGGATGGAGATTTTGAGTTTATCCTTTTGAAATGGTGTCCTCTGTACAGGTCTTTCAACGAGTTTTGAAGGCCTATGCTACAAAGCTATTTGTGAAGCTCCCAAAAGGAGGCACCGGTATCGTTGCAGCTGCCACAGGCATGGATGGACAGATAAAGGTGTGCCTTCTTCCTGCTTATCATGTGTGTTTTTTGACGTAGGTTAAACTTTTTATTTACTCTGTGCAGGTGTCCGAGAGAGATGAAAGGGTGATATGCTACATAGTTAATTCTGCTGAGTATTGCCACAAAACAGTAAGCTTTGTCTTGTCTGTTCTTCTGTTTTCTTGCCTTTTTCACATTTGGCATGGTTAGCGTGCATCATATACGTTGATACCTGTGTGTAGCTTGTTGTGATGGGTAAATTGGGGTTGTATCATACGGTCCGAATCTGGTTTTAGGCCAGTCATAAAGACCTGTTGTGATCTTGATAATCTTCGCACCAAGTTCCAAGAAACTTTCATGGGTCTAGTTACTTTCTCGATGTTTTTATGGTGTGATACGACTCCACTGCATTTTAAGCAATTAGCTGTATATCCTACACCTCAAAGTTTCTTGGTTTTACCATTTCAAGCATAGTTGTGAAAGGTTTGTTTGCAACTTTTGGTATGTATCTGTGCTACTCGTGCCTGCTTCTATATCAAACAATGTAATGCAAAAGATTATGTTGTTGGGATACAAGATGTGTGCTGTTGTCAGTACGATTCTATATAAGTTTTGATTAACTTAACAACAATTTGGCACTTCACAAGGCTTATTTTCTTTTTGTATCGCAGTCTGGTGAACTGGCAGAAAACGTTTCAGAAATAATTGACCCGCATTATGCTGATGGTGTAGACATGTCCGAGGTTCAGGTACTGATGCACGAATATTTTTTTTTTTCCTGATATGTTACTTATTTTGGATTCTTCTTAAGCTGTGTTGCTGTGCAGGATGAATTTTCAGCCGTCATAACCAAATCATTGGTGACACTGGTCCTTGGAATTGAAACTAAATTTGACACAGAAATGTTAATGATGACACGTGTTCCATGGGGAACACTTGAGAGTGTGGGTGACCAGTCTGGGTAAGATCTAGTGTGTGTTGGGGTGGTTTAAAACTTCTATTGCTTTTGATGCCCGAGCGTAAACAACTTGCACTTGCATCTTCTTGTAGGTACGTGAATGGAATAAATACAATCCTTAGCAGCAGCATTCCTGTCCTCGGGAACCTTCTAACACCAGTTTACTTCCAATTTTTCCTTGACAAGGTAATTATAGTATGACTTGAATGCCTTTATGATCTGATGATTTCTGCCTTATACAACTTTAGGACCCGCAGTAAGTGTACTTTATGGGGTTAAGCCTTGACCAATCCTTGCTTATTTCTTGTCTAAAATAAAAAATAGATTATTATGATACTTTGTTCATTAAACATACTTCATTACTCTCTACTAAGATTGGAACTGTTATGGCCCAAAACAATTGCCAATAACAGTTCAACAGGCCTTTATAGATGACGAGCTTTTCTGAAAATCTATGTGCAGCTGGCATCATCCCTTGGACCACGGTTCTATGCTAATATATTCAGATGCAAGCAGCTATCTGAAACTGGAGCTCAACAGGTCAGCCTGCTTGTTCTATCCTCCATTTGCGTGGCTCTGATTTTCTCCGTTGTGACTTCTCTAGTAGTCAACTAGTGACGTGCCTAAAATTATGTTCCATGTGAAACATTCTGTCTACCTAGTTTATCGGTGTATTCAAAGACTAGAGCCAAACTCAGTCTGGTTATGTCACCTTCTCGTTCAGATTTTCTGATATTGTTGACTGTCTAGTCTCATGGTTTATTCAAATTATTTCCTTAACTTTAGTATTAGTATGATTGAAGTGTTCATGCTCGAGATCCTTCTCCAATGTTATATTTCTGAGCTCCTTCTTCTTCAGCTGTTTAGAGTACGGAGTATGAATTATCTCTCTTTTGGTTTCACAGATGTTACTAGATACGCAAGCCATGAAGACGATTCTTCTAGAAATTCCTTCCCTTGCCAGACAGGTTAAGCTCATCATTACCGATTTATGTATATATATATCTCTGCTGGTGACTCCATATTTGCTCTTTGCCCAAAAGTAGGATACCTATGCCTAAACCCATATTTGTTTCAATTATGGAACCGATATGATATTTGTTTATACCTATTTAGTCTGTACTGAAACGGTCACTTTTTTTAGTTTAATTTATCTTTTAATTATCATTTCAGACTTCAACTGCTGCCAGCTATTCCAAATTCGTGAGCCGTGAAATGAGCAGAGCTGAAGCACTCCTTAAGGTCATACTATCCCCAATTGATTCAGTTGCAGACACTTACCGTGCACTGTTTCCCGAAGGAACTCCCATGGAGTTTCAGCGAATCTTGGAACTTAAGGTAATTTTGGCATTCTTAATCCATTTTACTTAGATCACTCTCAAAGCTTGAAGCCAGCGTTCAGACACAATAATCTCTATTGGAAAGTTATATTACGAACTCAAACGTTTCTCGAGATCCTGGGTTATGTCTGTCCTCTAGTAACATTCTCTTTACTTTTAGAAAAATTGGTTTCTATACAGCCAAAATAGTTATATCTACATACACACATACAGTAATGTTATCGTGGAACAAAAACCCACAGACCGATCTGGCTCAGTCCTGTCCTGTCGGACCCTGTCCAAATCGGTCTTTGCCCAAAAGTAGAATAGCTGATGCCTAAACCCATTGGTATTCTTCTTTCAGTTATAGAGCTGTTAAAGGTATAAAACATTTCAAGCAACTACTCTGAAACTTGTTTTGTGGTGTTGTTGCAGGGTCTTAAGAAAGCTGATCAGCAGAGTATACTTGATGATTTCAACAAGCATGGCCCAGGATTCACACAGCCCTCGGTTTCAGCAGCAATGCCACAACCGGTTCCAACCCCACCTGCACCGCCATCGGCAATGAGTAATCCAGCCACAGCCGCTGGGTTCATAGCCAACAGCGAGGATGTGTTAACGAGAGCAGCAGCTCTTGGCAGAGGAGCTGCAACCACTGGGTTTAAGAAGTTCATTGCTCTTACTGAAGCTGCCAAAGACCGCAAAGATGGGCCTTTAAGGAGACTCTTTAACGCATGATTTGTTTCTTACCTACTCTCGTTTCAACTATTGACTCTTGCAATTCCCACTTTTGCTTCCGTTTTGTGTCTAAATGCAACTGCTTCTTTGTTATATAAGCTCAAAAATTTCTAGTGGAAGAGGCTCTTTTGTTTCCTGGTTAGTGTTGTATATCAGAGATTCATTCATAGTGAATAACGAGTTTTCTCAGGGTTCGGATGTATCTTTGTTGTTTAGCAAAGATAAATGAACACTTATATTTACAAAACATATAATAGTAACTAAAACTGCATAAGAGATATACTAAAAATGTTTTCAAACAAAAACTCTTGTTTGATAGCAGAACCTAAACAGCATCAAAACTCTTAGTGAGATATTAAGAGAAAGATGAAAACTTTTGAAAACAGAGTATCATCAGGAAGAAGAAAAACAAAGCTAATCTAAACGATTACTCGAGGTTCTGATCTTTCTCTACCTAAGTGACGAATGGAGAAGAAAATACTAGTAGTAGTGCCTTAAAACAGAGGATTTTGATGGATCAAATAGCTGGCGTTGCTTGATCCTTTGGCTTGCAGCATTCTGATTTCTTCTTGAAGTTAAGCTTCCTGGTGAAATTCTTCCAGCTTCTCTTAGTCCTCACCAGCTTCTGCAACTCTTGTTTCATGTTCGTACACTCTTTTTCCAGCTCAGAAACCCGTTCTCTCACGTTCTCACCTCTAGGTTTAAGTAAAACCCCATTACCACCGCCATTAGGGTCCTCGGGGTTGTCTAGATTCTCAGAGACAAAGAACCAGCCTGATATAGATGTCCTGAGTCTAAGCTGTTCGAAAAACAGAACTTGAACAATCACCCGAAGAGGCAGCCTCTCGTTCTGAGCTGCGTGCGTGCTTGCTTCCAATGACAGCTTCTGGCAATTCATGAGTCTACATATGTGCTCTCTCTCTGAATCCGTTATCCACGGATGAGCCTGCAAAATCTCCAATCTTAATACATGTACTGATCTGACCAAAATTGAAATAAAATACAGCATTGTTATTACCTTCAAGTAGACGTCAATAGCGTGATAAACTCCATCATCCAGTGGCCTTGCATAGTCAGGGATTGCAGCAGCGATGGCTTCGAACTTGGCCAGCTTCAGGTTAACATCGGGAGCCACCTCAGCGAGATAACCGTCAACGAGAGTTGCCACTAACGTTGTTGGAGTTAGCAAATCAGCTCCATCCTTAACCAAATGTCCTTCTTCAATGATGCTAGGAGAAGGGACAAGGCCTGCTTGTTCTGTTGAAGAAACAAACTGTTCGATCATTCTTAAAACGCATTCAACATCATAAAGCGTTTCAGAATATCCCATGTTTGGTATAAGAAGATCCACTAGAGCAGCTTGGTCCAATTGATTTCCAATCTGTCTCTCTAGATTCTCCCTTGAGGTCTGGCTTGTGTGAAGCACCACTGAGGTTTGAAGCAGCCTGAGAAGAAACTTGGTAGGGTTTACACCTTTCTTGCTCGGAAGCAACTCGATAATCTCTTCAAGACAAGCCTTTTGCTCTGCTTCAGAAGTATTTGGTGTGTCAATCACTTGTTCATCCATGTTCACTTGTCTATTCATCAGAGGAACATGTTTTCTTGTATAGTACATAACAGCCATGGCAATGTTCTCGAGCTTCATGCCTCGTGTTTCGATAGCAGTAATGAGTCTTTTGAAGAGAGGCAAGCTAAGAAAAGAAGCGTCATCAAACCACCAATCTTCACCAGTAGGTTGCAGCATCTTTGCGGAAGCAGAGATTCCGTTCCATAAATGTGAATCATCTCCACCGCTTGTTGCGCTCTTTGCTGCTGCTCCCAGGGGCCAATTGAAAAGGCTCGGGTCAGCACATGCTTTGGTAGCTAAAGAATCAACACACCTTGAGATAATGTGAAGATCTTCAGCGTAATCAATGACTTCCTCACATGTCTGAAGAGCTTTGATGGAGTCAGTCCAGTTCCCAAAGACTTCGTTGAGGAAAGTCTCAGTCATACCAACAAGATTGCCTTCTCCATAGTTATCAGTCATGTCAAGGTACTCAGCAGCACATCTAAGGCTAACAACATTGAAAGCAGTAAGCTCGATTTTGACACCGTAGCAGAATTTGGTAACAAGCTCGAAGGTTTTGCCGCCTCCTGGAATCTCATCTAAACTCAAAACACAGCTTGACCCATCATCAGATGAAGTCTCTTCGATTAGCTTCTCAAGAAGCCCACTTCTAGAGAGCAATGGAAACTAAAACAAAGCAAGACACACAATTAGTTAAAACATCATTCATTATGCGATTACATAAAATCAAAAAAGAAAATTGAAAACCTTGTGGAGATGAAACTTCATGTCTCCAACTTCTATGGTAACATCACTCACGAGTCCGGTGGTGCAAAGCCTGTAGAACAAGAGAATCGATATTTGATTATTGATGTCACAAATATAATCAAAGATATCTTTAAACCCAAAAAAGTTTTGAATTTTTGAAAAGTACTAAAGAGCAATAAGTGATATTCATCTCAAAGTGACGGAGGTAAATGTAGAAAAAGAATACCAGGTTTGGCCTTCACGATGAAAAGCTTCGGATTTGGAGCCAAGTCTCATAAACGCCATTTTGGAGATAAAAATTCAATCTTTTTGGTAATGAAACAGAGTAGTAGTAACAAGAGAGAAGAGTGTGAGAATGAGATAGTAGGAGACAGAAATTGTCATTTCTTTAGCAAAATTCTAGAGAGAGCGAGCGATTCTGTAGGAGAAGAGTGAGGAGAAAAATGAGGTATTGGACTTGTGAATTTTTCCGTCTCTTGAATATTTCAACTCAATACTTATTATGAGGAATGCATTGAATACCACCATGATTAAAGAAGAGATGAATGAGATAATCTCAGTTTCATAAACTAATTGAATGATATAAATAATTCTGAATAATAAGTACATTTTTTAGCATAAATCATGATTTATAGAGATGATGAATCAAACAGTTGCAAACTTAACCTTAGTTTAAAGTTTAAACATACCAAACGGTTTGGATTTTGAAAGCATGTATTGCATTGATGCGAGATAAATTAATATAATCGAATAAGCGGATGATATATGTTTGATCCCATGTCATCATCGGTTTAATTTCTCGATTTACACATGTGTGATTGATTTTGACATCATGAAGCTTAAAATTTATCATGTGATTGATTACATTAACCTTCACCGTAAAAAGTGGTCAAAGCGTAGAAGCTGATTAAGGGGGGAAAGTAAACCAACTTTGATTTAACTCTTTTTATATCGTGGAAACAAAACAAAAAAAAAAAAAGTACAAATGAGCCTTGGAAATACAATCAATGGCTTTTATATGTTAAAAGTGACAAAAATGCATGGTCTGTGCCTCTTTGGGCTCGGACAACACTTACGGCCTTTTAGAAATTTCAATCCAATATGGCATTGAAGTACAATACAAATTAGCATTCATTTTTAACTAACAAAATAATACTAATTGTTAAAAATCACATTTTCTTCTGATAAAGTGTGAATGTTAAAACATTTACTTGGAGGATAAAAACTGAACTTATCATAAAACACATTTTTTTCTTTTTCTTTTCTAGTTGTGTACTTTTCCTAAGATTAGGTCCTTTTTGCAACAACTAGGTTTAAATTTGGAATTAAGAGTTGTGATACATAAAAGATTGTTCTCGAAGATGCATGAATTTAGTAAGTTTACTTATTTTTAGCCAATGGCAGATATATATATATATATATATTTAATTAGAGCAGCAAATGTTGATATGTTAAATCAAGAAAAGCAATATTTTTGTACTTTTTCTTATTTTGTTTGTTATAGAAAATAGAAAGAAATTGTTTGAGAAAAAGAAATACAAAAATAAAGAGAATTAAGCAAGTCATCGTTGACCTAATCCATCCAGCCATAGGATGTGTCGAGTTGAGTCGGTCTTTAAAAACGAACGGTGACACGTGTCACGCGCTTTTTTGTTTTCTTTGTTTTTGTTGCCAAAGATAATTATTCTCTTAATTAAAAAGTTGGTTTTGGCCCTATCGGTCGCTCTCTATATAAGAAGAAGACCTTCCTGTGATTTAACTCAAATCATCCCTTTGGTTTTTCTCTGATTCTTCAATCTCTCGCAAAACCCTAAATCGCTCTACAAATTTCTCTTTCGATTCTCTCTTTCAAGGTACATGTTTCTTCTGATTCTTTTGATTTGATTTGATTTGATTTGATTTGATTTGAGTTGATTTGATTTCTGCGTCTGATCTTTCGATTCCTTCGTTTCGATGTTCGATTCTGGTTCCTTGGTTAAATGGAACTTTGGGCTATTGATTCCGATAATTATTTGATCGATTCGTCTATCTAGTTTTTTTTTCTCGATTTTATGTTATCTTGCGTTGATCCGATTTCAAAGATTTCAATTCGTAGTTGGTCAGATTTGAATACCATTTTGATCTGTTCCTTTTTTTTTTTTTTT
>VBRH01000280.1:59517-85548 GCA_014578085.1 Cardamine resedifolia | reverse complement strand
AAAAAAAAAAAAAGCGATAATGATTCTTTCTGGTAAAATGTGTGTTTGAGATTTTTTAAATATTGTTAGCCGTAGAGTCACATACTGATATAGTTATGGCCTTCGTTAGTCTTGAATTAGAGATTTTTTAGAGATTAAGCAACACAGGTAGATTTGAAGCTTCAAAATCACGTTAATCTTTTTTTTTTTTTATGGCCATTTTGATTATTGTTCTATTCATATCTCCAGTCACTTCTCCCATTGCAGTATCCTTTGAAGCATAGTATATATTTCTCTGTTGTGCGATCGTAGTTTTTAAGTAATACAAACGTGTTTCATCTATGTATAATGCAGATGGTACACAATGGTTCATCAGGATGGTTCTGTTACCCAAACGGGTAACTTCTTGTGGCAGAATGGATTTCAAGGACTTCTCAACATATGGCCAAGACCCACTGCCATCGCTTGGAAGATTATTTTTTGTTATGGAGCGTTTGAGGCCGCTCTTCAGCTGCTTCTTCCTGGTAAAAGAGTTGAGGGTCCAATATCTCCAACGGGAAACCGACCGGTTTATAAGGTATTCAATATGCCCTTACATATAATTTTAGTTGGCCTTGTGTGCTGGAAGTTGATGCAGATTACAATTTTGCGGTTCTGTTCTTGCAGGCCAATGGTATGGCTGCTTATATTGTGACACTAGCTACCTATCTTGGTCTTTGGTGGTAAGCAATGTTTAAATCTTTAGCTTGGATTAAGTTTTTAGAAAATTTATCCTTACATACCTTTAGTTTGGGTTAAGTGTTTCACCTATGTGAATTCACGTCTTTGTGCTATTCAGGTTTGGGATCTTCAATCCTGCAATTGTCTATGATCACTTGGGTGAAATATTTTCTGCATTAATATTCGGAAGCTTGGTATTTTGTGTTCTCTTATACATAAAAGTAAGTATCTATGTCATGAATGGTGTGTTCCTTGTCTTTCTAGAATTTGACCTTTTGTGTTTCTGAAACTTGTCTTTTTTCTTGTACAAGGGTCATGTTGCACCTTCATCAAGTGACTCTGGTTCATGTGGTAACCTAATCATTGACTTCTATTGGGTGAGTTATTTCTGCTAATCTCATTATTCTGAGATTACTCGTTGGGATTTATTTGAGGAACTTATATCTTGCCAATATTAGCCATCTCCTCATGATTTTCTTGCCTTTTTGCTCGACATTCGGAAGTCAGGCTTTATTAAAGCTCCACAATTTTTGGACCTGTAAACGTCAATGTCTTCTTACCGGTATTTATTCATTTGATTGACTAAATACAAGAGAACTAGTTTGGTGTGATGTCTTAAATGTCCGTAGGTGAAGGACAATAATAAAATATTCAGTAGTTATTATAAAAATCTCAATTTAGATCTTCTCTCACAATGTACTCTTTGTGTGCAGCTTATCAGTAACACAATCCAATTTCTCACTGTATTCTTTGTGTCGTGCTTTGCAGGGCATGGAATTGTACCCTCGAATTGGTAAGAACTTTGACATCAAGGTTTTTACTAATTGCAGATTCGGAATGATGTCTTGGGCAGTTCTTGCAGTCACGTACTGCATAAAACAGGTATTTTCTGGATAGTTCTCTTGTAAATACTAGAGTTCCGCACTCTGACGACACAACCTGGAGGTTTATTTAAGTCCTTATTTCATCATAGAGCTTCACCTCTATCTGATTTGTGGTTCCTATACTTTCTTTAACCAGTATGAAATAAATGGCAAAGTATCTGATTCAATGCTTGTGAACACCATCTTGATGTTGGTGTATGTCACAAAATTCTTCTGGTGGGAAGCTGGTTATTGGAACACCATGGACATCGCACATGACCGAGGTATGCATCTGGTACATATATAAAATTATATCATCATCATTGCAACAAAAAAAGTTGCTTTACTATTTGGACCTCGCGCACTGAAGCTTACCTTTTTGATGATTTATGATTTTTCAGCTGGCTTCTATATTTGCTGGGGTTGTCTAGTGTGGGTGCCTTCTGTGTACACTTCTCCAGGCATGTACCTTGTGAACCACCCTGTCGAACTTGGAACTCAGGTGCATAATTTTTAACTTTTATAGAACCGAGAAATACCGTTTGTGTGTTATTCAAACGAGAAATGGCTCATGATTATTGTTGTCAGACGTCAGTCTTTGTAGTAGAATAAAGCTGTTCATGTAAACATTATTGATGCTACAATCCTCGGGACGATTATGCCTATCTCTGTCTCTAAGACTTTACCATATCCGTCTTTGATTGCAGTTGGCAATATACATTCTTGTTGCGGGAATTCTTTGCATTTACATAAACTATGACTGTGATCGACAAAGGCAAGAGTTCAGGAGGACAAACGGGAAGTGTTCGGTTTGGGGCAGAGCTCCATCAAAGGTGTGATCATAATACACCCCAACTACTAGCTCAGTGAACTTAGTTAATTCCTTTTCAAATCTAATAATTCCAATGTGTATTATGAACATTTCTTGTTTTCTCGGTATGTTGCAGATTGTGGCGACGTACACCACAACATCTGGGGAAACTAAAACCAGTCTTCTCTTAACCTCTGGATGGTGAGATTACTCTACATTACACAGTTTACGACAATATTAACTAGACGTTGTTCATCATCATCAATGGCTTTGATTGTGCAGGTGGGGATTGGCTCGTCATTTCCATTATGTTCCTGAGATCTTAAGTTCTTTTTTCTGGACCGTACCGGCTCTCTTCAATAACGTAAAATCCTTCTCCATCTTTTTTTTGGTTGCAAGTGAGACATACTTAACACATGAAACATTTTTTGTTGCCAACCAGTTCTTGCCATACTTCTACGTTATATTTCTCACCATTCTTCTCTTCGACCGAGCCAAGAGAGACGATGACCGATGTCGATCAAAGTAAGCACCAAACCTGAATGATTTAGTTACATATCCTCGTTAATTTTAGGTTGATTTGCTGATTTTCTAATATATTTTTTGGCTAAGGTATGGGAAATATTGGAAGCTGTATTGTGAGAAAGTCAAAAACAGGATCATTCCGGGAATTTATTGAGTGTAAGAAAGTGTGTTCTCTTCTTTACTTATTTGGTTAATTCGAACGTTGGAATCATCAAAAAAGCAAAAAAAAACAAATTGATACGTTTGACATTCTTTTGCTGATTTGTATGCTGAGTTTTAAAATCTCTAGCTCTAGACTCTTTAAATTTAAACGGCGGTTTAAATTTTATTATAGTATTTGATAATTTTATTACACTGCTTTTTTCATGCATAAATAAGTTTAATTCATTAATATTTAACTATACCAATTCAATTGTATGTAGCTAATTCTACTGATTATAATTTTGACTGCATTAATCAAAACATATATCGTATTGTAGTTTGTATTATTATTGACTATGTGACATTAATCGTGTTTGAGCCTAGTAAAATACATAAAGGTTTCGATCACAAAAGTCTCACCGAGTATACTATTATCAAGTTGACTCCACTATTTAGGTTTGATATTAGATTCAACGATGATTTACTACTGATACTTTAATAACAAAAGTATTATCATCCTCTACTTTTTAGTCAAAGTTAAATTGAATTTCTTAATATAAATTCTACTGTTTAGTTATGCATATATATATATATATTTTCATTTTATACTGTTTTACTATTCCTCTGATAAGGCACAATAGTAAATATTTTCATTCTTTTGAATAGAAATCTCTGGTCAATGGTCTTTAGTTTAAAATTGTATAGTATGTTCTCACAAAGTGAAAAACAAAGAGAGAAAGAAAGAAGAGAAAAAGACAAAAAGTAGGCATTTAAAAGAAGAAAAGGACAAGAGAAAAGTAGTGAAAAGACAATGAACATTTAAAGAAGACAGACAAATCCCACACCCAAGCCTCAGCCTCGTCTCAAAATTTATTAATTAATTTTCAACAAAACAACAAAAACAAAAGAGATGGTTTTTGGGTTATGTTTTGTCTTTGTTAGGGCGTGTTTGGACGTTTCCGTCTTCTCAGAATCATATTTTACCAAAACAGCTTTCTTCTTTAACATTTATTTTATGAAAAAAATAAGTCATGATTCCAAATCCACCTCATGTCCAGACAAAAACCCATAAAAGTGGAGGTTCCAGTCTCGAATACAGACATATATGTGTGTATTTGTGTATGTATTTATTATCATATAATTCCAAAACGTATAATGACAAATGGGGGTTCATTGAACTTCTTGCCTCTTCTTACTTCCCTATTACTTTTTCCTTTGTTGTTTCTCTAAATCAAGAAACTTATCTTAATTTCAAGAAAATCACATGAGACTTGCTCTATAATATTGACTCTAATCTAATAGTTACAAATGATGATAGCAAAAGAACCAGTGCACATATGAATTGATTAGTGATTTTTTCAGAATATATAATGACTTAAATAATATAGTAAAATTTATTTTTGTCCAAATAATTTAAGGGATCAAAAACAATTTACCGACAGCAATTACTAATTTCTATTGAAATGAAATGGTGATCCAATTTAATTGTTGTTGTTAAACCACTTTAATCACTGCAAACGGAACAGCAAAAGCAGTAGCGGTTGTTGTATAATAGTACTATACAATTACACATAATGTAGGATAAAGAATGAGTTTGAAAATGGATTAAGTATTTATTAATTATTTCCTTAAAAACAAAGAAAGAAAGAAAAAAAGAAAAGGGTGATTTGAAAGAGGGAAAGAAAAGACAAAGAGGAAGAGAACAAAACCGACTATCACGCATTGTCTGGTACGTAGAGCCAAAAGGAACAATGCCTCTGTTTTTGTGTCTTTCTTTTTAGTTTCTTCAATCCTTTCCCCAAAAAAAACAACAACAACAATATATACTCACAAGATAACCACCAGAGACTTTGATTCAAGAGATAGACTTATTAGATAGACTCTAAGATAGAGGAGAGACAACCCACACAGCCCGAAAAAAAAAGAAAACAAAAAAAAAAAGCTTCAACATTTTCTTCGAAAATTCATGTGGGTCTTTTCTTTCTATTGATACAAATTCCAGTAAGTTTTTCTATTTTTTTTCATCAAAAGTTAATTTTCTGCTTATTGCTAGTTTTTGTTTCTTTCTTGTTCTCAAATTATATCAGTGTTTCACTCATCTGTGTGCCTCTGTGTTTTTAGTCTGTCTTCAAGGTTTGCCTGATTCAAAGGTTTAAAATTCTTTACTTTTTACTAGTTCCTCTGTTCTTTAACCATTTTCTTCCTTTTTTGTTAAAACTGCAGATTCTCTGGATCTTTAAAGAAACTTCGAATCCTGGGTTTACGAGTCTCTCAAAGTTTCAATTTTTCCATAAAAAGGATTGAACTTTATTTGTTTTTGGTTTTGAGTAAAACAAAAATCAAGCTTTGGCCTTCAATGGTGGCTATGTTTCAAGAAGATAATGGAACATCCTCTGTAGCTTCATCACCTCTTCAAGTCTTCTCAACGATGTCACTCAACAGACCCAACACTTTCCTCGCTTCTTCATCACCGTTTCAATGTTTCAAAGATCTCAAACCAGAGGAGCGTGGCCTCTACTTAATCCACCTCTTGCTAACTTGCGCCAACCACGTTGCGTCAGGTAGCCTCCAAAACGCTAACGCAGCGCTTGAGCAGCTCTCTCATCTCGCTTCCCCTGACGGCGACACTATGCAGCGAATCGCTGCTTACTTCACAGAAGCGCTCGCTAACAGAATCCTTAAGTCGTGGCCTGGTCTCTACAAGGCTCTTAACGCAACTCAGACAAAGACCAATAATGTCTCTGAGGAGATTCATGTTAGGAGACTCTTCTTTGAGATGTTCCCGATACTCAAAGTCTCTTACTTGCTCACTAATCGAGCTATAATCGAGGCTATGGAAGGAGAGAAGATGGTTCATGTGATTGATCTTGATGCTTCTGAGCCTGCTCAGTGGCTTGCTTTGATTCAAGCTTTTAACTCTAGGCCTGAAGGTCCACCGCATTTGAGAATCACTGGTGTTCATCACCAGAAGGAAGTGCTTGATCAAATGGCTCATAGACTCATTGAGGAAGCAGAGAAACTCGATATCCCGTTTCAGTTTAATCCTGTTTTGTGTAGATTAGACTGTTTAAACGTAGAACAATTGCGGGTTAAGACAGGAGAGGCCTTAGCTGTTAGCTCGGTACTTCAATTGCATAACATCTTGGCCTCTGATGATGATATCATGAGAAAGAACTGCGCTTTACGGTTTCAGAACAACCCTAGTGGAATTGACTTGCAGAGAGTTCTAATGATGAGCCATGGCTCTGCAGCTGAGGCACCTGAGAATGATATGAGCAACAACAATGGGCATAGCCCGAGCGGTGACTCGGCCTCATCTTTGCATCTGCCTAATTCAGGAAGGACTGATAGCTTCCTCAATGCAATTTGGGGTTTATCTCCAAAGGTTATGGTGGTCACTGAGCAAGACTCGGACCACAATGGCTCCACATTAATGGAGAGGCTATTAGAATCACTCTACACCTACGCAGCTTTGTTTGATTGCTTGGAGACAAAAGTTCCAAGAACGTCTCAAGATAGGATCAAAGTAGAGAAGATGCTTTTCGGGGAGGAGATCAAAAACATCATAGCCTGTGAGGGATCTGAGAGGAGAGAAAGACACGAGAAGCTCGAGAAATGGAGCCAGAGAATCGATTTGGCTGGTTTTGGGAATGTTCCTCTTAGCTATTATGCGATGTTACAGGCTAGGAGATTGCTTCAAGGATGCGGTTTTGATGGGTATAAAATCAAAGAAGAGAACGGGTGTGCGGTGATTTGCTGGCAAGATCGACCTCTATACTCAGTATCAGCCTGGAGATGCAGGAAGTGAAAGAAAGATGAATGATATGAACACTTATGTGTTCTCTTTTGTTTATGAGCAGAGTCCCCTTCTTTTGTATACATAGGGACACAATCTTAGTTGTTTTGTGATTGTGACTATCTGTCTCTTTATGCTATTTTGGCAACTGCTTCTGCTTCCTCTGCATATAATGGCTTTGAGTTTTTACTGTCTGTTACTAAATTGTCTGTTACTAAATTGTCTGTCATTGTTTAACTAAATTTATTGTCGTCAGTTACTATCAACCATTCACCATCAATCCTCAGGTGTAAATCATGAAGAACAGAGCACCAAGCGAAGAAGCAAGTCTCATTCAAAGGACAACATATATCTCATAGACTCATAGCTTCGTTTGTGCATGTATAGTTTAGTTGTATACTAATGATTTCATGATCTCAAAACTCCAAAGTGTTGCAAAGGCCAAAATTCGACTTTCTTTCATCACATGAATATGTTAATTGTGTATGTAAATAACTAACTGCAAGTTTAGATCTTGATAAAGGAGGTTTTCAGAACGGCAAGTTTAGATCATCAAAAATCAAAGCTGTCTTAAATATTCTGCAGTCTCTTTCTTTCTTTCATCACATGAATATGTTAATTGTGTATATATATTTAGTGTACAAAAGGACAGATACACTCTCCAAAGAGAGTCTGATGTATATACTATGAAAACAGTTATTTACAAATTTCCTCATTTTTCAATGTGTCATGAAGAAAACAAAAATAGCAGGTCAAGATCTCTTCATGATCAAAATTCCGAAAGTGAAAAAACGGCCACATCGAGTTGTCTACACCATGAATAGATATTTGAGATCATCTACTGTTAATCGAGTTGCAGAGCTTCCACCATGTTCTTCACCAAAGGCAGACGCAACCATTTTCCTTTTATCTTCCTGATAAATTAACAAATATCACAGAGCCAGATATGAGAGACTGCCGGGAAACAAGTATCAGCTAGAAGCCTAGAAGGAAAGATACAAGTACTTGAAGCATACCTGGAGAGCCAATATTCTATCCTCGACAGTATCTTTTATCGTAATACGAGTTACAGTAACTGGTCGAGTTTGTCCAATACGATGTGCTCGATCAATAGCTTGATCTTCAGTAGTTGGATTCCACCAAAGATCCAGAAGAATGACATGACATGCAGCAACCATATTCAGACCAAGATTTCCAGCTTTTAAAGACATTATCATCACTTTTACCTGTTTAAGAAACCGTGCACAGGGAGTTTCAGGATAAAAAGAGAGAACATATACCACTAAGAAAATTGTGTATGAAAAAAAAATTTCAGATGAAGTTTTAAAGATATGTGCAGGACTTACATCAGGATCGTTGCTGAATTCTTTCACAGCTCTGTCTCTGGCAATCAGACTCATTGTACCATCTAATCTTCTGAATTCTATATTATATTCAATTAGAGACAGCTCGACCAAGTCAAGCATACCAGTCCACTGAGAAAATATAATCGTTTTTATTGGTCCTCTGTTAGAAGGAGTTGAATGCAAACTTGGTTGCTCTACAATGGTGACATCATCATCATCATCATCACACGGCTGCGAAGAAGAAGATATTCGACCATCTTGTTCTGAGTTTGAACCGCCTTGGTTAGAAAGAGACTGCAGAATATTTAAGACAGCTTTGATTTTTGATGATCTAAACTTGCCGTTCTGAAAACCTCCTTTATCAAGACCTTTATCCTGTGAAGAACTACAACCCGAATCATCAGCATGGTAACTTCTAAGGGTGGATTCGGAGAAAACAACATCATGTGCAAGCTGTTCCCTGCATCTAGGCACAGGGCACGTATTCTCATCCCCAGTGATATATTCTGACACACACTGATAGCAGAATATATGGCCACACAAAGTAACAACAGGGTCTTCAGGTGGATCCTGCAAAGAGACAAAGACGGAATATATAGGTAAAGAAAATCAGAAGTAGCATCTTAAGGACTAGCTTATGGCGAAACCTGAAGGCATCCTACTTATATACCTATATCATTATGCACTTACATGGCAGGCACGGCAGATGGGAGATGATTCTAAGTGACTTAGAAGGCTAACTCGAGCCTCCTTAGAGAGTCTTTTAACAGCTTCCGCTGAAACTTTTTTAACAGAATCTGTGTTATGTGCTTTAACCAGTTGGGGATGGTCACAAGCTTGGCGTAGTCGCAAAAGCATGAGAAGAATGTTTGCATAGTTTTGTTTCAAAGTTCCTGCGGCAGCATATGCCTGCAAAGAAAGAAATATCATCTTACAGACTTGACAGGAATCGCTGCAAAACAATATCTTCAATGAAAACTCCTCCTTAACAACGAATTAATATTTCTATCACATCAACTTGCTAGTTACTGCATAAGTTTCTTATTCCAAACAACGCCACAGCTATAACCCGAGGATGAACTGATAGTTTGAAGGAGCACCTTGAACTGAGAACGTGAATCAGATTCAAGCTTTATGTAGAAAGATCGCTCCTCTACCGAAAAGTCCACTTTGCTCAAATTAATTGTCTTTGGTGGTAGATTGATTATAGGCTGGCCATCCAGCAATGTTCCTAGATCGCAGATCAGAAGATAATTAACAGAAACCCTCAACAGCAGCACGAATATGTAAGGGGATGTAGGATTAACATGAAAATTCTATCATCTAAAAGCACAAGATCAGAGCAACAATGAAATGGAAAAATGGACTAACCAAATAATATTATTGTTATATCTTTAAAATACTTGACTATAGGACTATCTTCAAGTTACAGGCTCACAACTAATCTCACTATAAAGTATCTAAGAGATAAGCAGATAAGATAAGAACATGCAAGACATAAATCATTGTTATGAAGTCCTCTCCATCACCAATCCAACCACTTGGAATAGTGAGACAGTCATAGTACCTTTCGTTCGGCGCAACATTATAGCCCTTAGAACAGCTTGAAGCTTTTTGTAACCATGAAGGGAATTTCTGGAAATTGGACCCTTAATTGTGTGGCAGAATGACTTATACACAGCATATGGATCATATTTTAGAAACCTGAAATAGCTGTATAAATCATCTATTGTATTTTGTATCGGTGTTCCAGACAAACACCACCTCCTTTTGGCTCGAAGACCGCAACATGCTCTTGCCACCTGGGTTCTATGATTCTTAATTGTCTGAGCTTCATCAAGTACAACTCTGAACCACCCAACTCTTGCTAGAGTACCAGAGTCAGGGTCAAGCGAAGAATCGTCAGCATTTTTCTTACCTTTCTTCTTACCCTTTTTAGTAGTACCCACTGTATTTTTCCGTTTCTTATTGATGGAGAAGCCAGAAGCGAGGCCGTATTTTTCGGCATTTCTTTCATCATTCTCATCGTCATCCACCAGGGGTTGCTTTGGAACTTCATTTGAAACAATTGCGTAAGTTGTCATAACCACATCATATTTTGCTAGTTCAATAGGATCTTTGGTCCTGTTACCACCGTGGTATATCAAAACAGAAAGTTTGGCTTCATCAGTAACCTTCTCATCAAGTTCTCTTGCCCACTGGCGCACAACACTTGCTGGACAAACAATTAAAGTGCCAGCAGCTGGTCTTGTCCTGTTAAATTTCTGTGTTGAAGTACTCGCTTCTTCTACCTTGGTTTTCTTTATGCCTGAACTACCATTCAGGCCACTACCATTTGAAGCCTTAGACTCTGGTTTTTCAAATGTATGTTCTGACTCATCATCAGCATCCAGATCCAATGCCTCAGCTTCTTGATTGCTTGAATTCTTGGACTTTAATTTTGCCTCGTGCATTTGCTTTAGGATAAGAGCAATAGTCGAGACTGTCTTACCAAGACCCTGCACAGTAGATCAAATGGAATTTGATCGAAACCTAGAAAAATCATAGATAGGTTGGCGGAACAGAATTACAATTAAAAGTAACCTGATCATCAGCTAATATCCCTCCCAGACAGTGCAAACTATTAGTTTCCTTCTGAAACATCCATGCCAATGCAATTTTCTGAGAAACAACAGTGTTTCAGTACACAACACCAGTGTGGCAGATACTGAAAGATGAACAAAACATGAATACCTGATGCCTCATAAGGGGAACTGAAAGAAGACCGGCAGGTAAATCAATCTCGGACTTGGGTTGGTTCAGATCCTGGAGAAAAAATGTACTTGATTATCACAATCTTAAGCACGTACCACACTATGTCATACAGTGGCTAAATATATATACATGTCTTTAATCATCTCATATTAGGGAAATTATGCGAAAACACCAAACTCTTGACACGGAAATCATAACCATGATGCAATAGTGTGAAAAAGTCAAAAGTTTATATAGGTATGAATACCTGTAGTGCAGCCTGATAGATCAACCTTTCGTCATTTTCCGAATTCCTATCTTCACCTATGCCATTCCTATGCGTCGGATCACTCAAACCATTAAAGTATGAAGGAGACGCAGATGTTCCATACGCCACAGATGGAGGTAGGATCCGATTGCCATCAATGACACGCCCCACGCCTATATCATCATGTGCTCCACCATAACGATCACCAATGCTACTCCTGTTGCCTGAAGCTGACATAGCTGGGCTACTATAATCCCCACGAAAGTGACTTGCATTCCCGTTACTAGTACCATTTTCAGGTCTAGGAGGAAAAGGAGGTCGACTAAAAGCTGGTGGATGTGTCCGTTTAAGAGCTTGTTGAGATGAAAATTTCTCATAATCTCTAACAGAGACATTGGGAATTCTGGAACTTCCGATATGCCCATTCCCCGCAATATGTGTACGGTGTTCTGCTAGTGGCTTGGCTTGAAAACCATTGTGTGAAGTAGGATTCGGAACTCCCAATTTCGGGTGGCTAATTGCAGTGGAAGAACTCCCACTAAAATGGTGCGGTCTCAGCGTAGAGGAATCCCTTCTAAGAGAGCCTGCTAGATTAAACATAGTACCAAGATCAATAAGTCTTAAAAAAGCTACCCAAACTTAACCTCACAACAACAAAAAAAATAACAATTGGTAGGTCAAAAATGTAACCTTGAGATGACCGTGGGGGATGTTGAGGCCTGGTTCTAATTTCTTGTATCTCAACATCACTATCAGAACTAATGTCAATAGCAATAGCAGAATCCATCCCAAGACTTCCTTACCCTCTCTCCTCAGAAGAATCAAGCGATCAAGTATCTAATGAGCCTGACATACGCAAGAAAGTAATGTTAGTTATCTAAAATTCATAACTTTACAAAGTGCTCTGTTGTCTAATATCTATATCTACTCACGAATGGCATATCCGAAACTAAACATTCCTAAAATCTGTAAGAGCTTCCAGATAAGATCAAACAAACAAAAAGCCACATACTTTTTTACTTCCCTATCAAAAGTAATGATAGAAATAAACAATCTTAATCACCAAAAAAAAGTTTCAAGTGAGGCGGCGGCTTTTGCCAAATGATTGATGATTTGGTATCAATTTTGAGTGGAAGATTACTAAAACTGTTCAACTAAAAAGAAAAATCGAATTGAGAAGATTATAAAGAAACCCAGAGATGAATCGCAAGGACAGAACAAGAAGAACATGCAATGGCGGGACAATATAAATCAAAACACAAATTTCGATATAGGAAACCCTAAGAAGACGAAAAAATGGGAAATTGGGAGGCGAGGCGTGAATCAGTACCAGAGGTTGTTACAAGTAAGAAGCAAAATTAAGAAAAAGAGTGTGAAAGCTTAGTTTTTCATATCATAGGGTTTTCTTTCAGTTGACCAGAGAATCAGATACACAACACGGCGGCGTTTCGAACGGAGACGGATATACTCAAGATAGATAGATACGCTCTGTTCAGTTTTTAAATTTTAAAACGACGAAAATAAAAAGGTTTTCTCCTAAAAACCAGCCATTTTTTTTTTTTCAACATTTTTTTTTTCAACCTTTACCCTCGCTGCAAAGTTATCCATAATATAGCCACCGGGTATATCGTCGACGTGGCTCCGTTGGTCTCTGTTAAAATTTTGACGGAATGAGCAAAAAGACATCATTTTGATATTCAAAACTACGTGTTGTTATTGATAAAATAATAAAGACTACATGTTGTTTTTCAGTAACCAAAACAACATCATTTTCAATTTCATGAATTAGGTTTAAAATTATACAAAACCTTTAATTTTAATAATTTATCGATCAAAAATCCAGACTGAAATAGTGAAAATTTTGAAATTCGACAAATATTCAATTTCGCATTCAATTGTTTATGGTTTTTGTTTTCTTAATTTTGATATTAGTTTAGACTATTTTCAAAATTCTTCCAAAAAACTAAACAAACCCAAAAAATTTGGTCTATTAACGAACCAAGTAAAACCTTATCAGTAGAATGAAGAAACCTACTTGGCTTATTTATATTCGTTAAACAGTTAAAACCTCGAATAAAGAGAGAGCCTCACTTCCTAACCTGAAAAAATATCTAACAGCTAAAAAAAACAAACCGAATCTTGAGGCTTTTTTAACTTGTTGTGGAGGCTATTTAATGGGAATTGGCCAACGTTAACACCGAAACCAAACTTGTAATCCTTCTTCACATGATCCACCTGCTTCATTTATATGTATTTAAGATGTGATTAGAATCATTCACTATCAAACACACACTTAAAAATGTATTATAGGAACATGAATTCGCTGATAAAGTCACTTTCTTTTACCTCTGCGGATAGAAGAAATCTGAGTCCCATTGACACTTGTTCTTCAAGGTAAGCAGCGGCAACACCGTTAGAATCAATCTTTCCTCTTAGCCGACACTAAACCAAAACCAAATTAGAACAATTTTTTGTTGCTTGTTTTCAATACTACAATGGGACAAAGGAATGAGGTATTATGTACCTGTCTAAGGATGTAGTCATACCCAACACTAGCTGTAACATCTCTTGACAGAAAATTGTACATGAAATCCGTTGCAAGTGACACCTGATTATAAGAAAATTATGAATTAGTTTATTACTCTATAGGGGTTAAAGATGATTTAAGTCTGAGGCTGGAATGCTTACCTTCTCTGTAACCTTTTGAACATAGTTCATGATAGCCATACCAGTTGAAGCAACTTGCCCAGAGGCAATATGTTGATAACAGTGAAGTTAGAATGAAAATTAAGGAACATTTATAAACCAAGAAGAGTAAATCGATTTTCTGATTGTGTTTTGTGGGGAAGAATTAGAAATAGTAAAACAGCCTCTATAAAAGAAGATCACAAAACAAATAAAAAAAGAAACACTGACAAGTTGTGAATTGCCCAAATTCTGATTAAAGAAAAAACATTTACCAATTTATCAGTCTCGTATCGAGCTGCATAACCAACACCCGACCTCCGATGTTGACCAATCCAGAAAACCTCACCACCCAAAGATAGGTGGGGTGTCACATGCTGCAATAATAAAACAGTTTACAGAATTTAATAGAACAGCTTAGAATGGTAAAGCATAATAGCCAGTTGTTTCACTTTACCTGAATATAGTTAGCTGAAAAAAGGGAACCATTTCCATCTGAACCTGAGTTCTGTAGTCTGATCCCTACAAAAATGTAAACCGAGATTGTCAAAACTAAATAAAGCTAGCAACAAGTGCATCACATAAGATAACATAATGATCACAGAAAATTCTTCACCTTGTAATCAAAGCAAAACACGCCTTGTGACTTATGTGGTTCACTTGTCAGCTGGCAGAGAAAAGAAACAATAAGGTTATAGATACAAAGAGAATATTGTGCAGCTACTAAACCATAGTAGACACACAATATATTCTGGTTGCAACAAATGTACCTGAGCATTAGTCTTTACGGATAAATTATCAGTTAAATCGCACTTGACTCTCGCATTTAGGTTGCCATCCATGGTGATCCTTCCCATAAGCATAAACTGTTTAGAAGTTGGTCAATGTTATATCTAGTTGATGATGACATATCATTATAAGTAGCACATATAGAAGAACAAACAACATACCTTAGGGTCATAGAAATTAGCACCAAATTCATAATTGGCAGTTGGAATTTTGATTATTCCGGGTGATTGCGAAGGAAACTCAGTTGGTCCCATCAATAAGCTGTTTGTAACATCAATACACATGCTTAGTTAGGAATTTAAAAATATAAGAACGATGTGCCTTGAAGTACCAAATCTCATTACCTATGACTGAAAAAAAACTTCTGGTTCATCATCTTGTTAAAGTCCACGCGGAAACCCTCAAAGAGTTCTGGCTTTAAAGACACTGCATAGTGAAATCGAACAAGTCAAAAAGATTATCCAAGAGAGCAAAATATCAAGGCTACATAAAAACAACTGATCTTAAAATAATTGAAAACAATACGAAAATCCACCCAAATAAATAACTGAAAAATTCAAAGGTTATAAAAATTCATACTTTAAGAGCTTGAATTTTGTCGAATAAAAAAAAACATATTGAAGAAGTAAGAAGACATCAATTTTCTAACTTTATAATACCAATGCAGACCTGAAACAGTCATTTTTATTCCGATTTTTGGTTGAAACGCAGAGATTAGAAGACCCAGAAATCAAAAGAGACAGAGACAGATTGTGAACGAAGATATAACACAGTAGAGAAAGAGATATAGGGAGAGTAAAGGAAGGAGTATGTGATACAGAACTGAAAGCTTCACGGTGGAGTTCCTCATAGGTAACAGGGCAAGGAAGGTTTGAATAATCCACTTTCTCGTCAACTTTGGTCTTCGTATCGGCTTCCGGCGTCCAAATCGGTGGTGAAACCCCGGCCATCTTCGAACCTTTTTGTTCCCTAAGTGAGTAAAAAAAGGGAGAAACCAAAGCGAAGCGAAGAAGACGGAGAATCGAATCAAAGGGTTTATGTGTTTTTTCCTCTGCGTGTGCTTCAAGGGGTTTTGTGATCGTCCCACTATTGTTTTGACCCGGTTTGTAACAGGGTCGGATCTATTTTCGAGATTCATCAAGTTCTAATATCAATTGGGCTTCTTCAATTGTCAAGATATAGTTATGGGCCTTTCTGAATGGGCTTACTAAGACCAGACGGAATTGTATTGTTTTCACAATTCAATAAATGGGAAAAGGTATAGTTTGCACAAGACGTATCAAATACTTATAGGTATTTATACTCTAATTTTATTTGTATGACTAATAACATTACAGAAAAATTTAATTTAATTTAATTGACTGTAAATAACCTCAGCATTCTGGTAGGATTTCCTCGGTTAATGGGCAACAGATCAAATTAGATCAGGCATGACATGATTTTCTTTGAGAAAATGCTCTAAAATAAGACTGTAGCTTTTATTCGATCGTTTTATGTCTTTAGTGATGCCTAAAAAAATTGTCTAAGAAGGAATCCGAGCTTAATTAAATAAAGAAGGAAACAATTACTACAAAACCTAAAACTGTTGAGACTTCTCCTCTCAACAACGTAAGCAGATCAAATTTGAGGACTCACACAGAAGCGGGAATCATGTCCAAAACTTTCATCATGAATGCAAACATAAATGCATCTTCTTGAAGCTTCTCGAATCTGCACATACATCACGAATAAGCCTACTTGGTTAATTAAACACGACGACTCAAGTCTTAGTCTTAGTCTAATTGTTGGGACAAAGGAAATAAACTAAAAATCATACCTCCCCGATTTTGAGAAATGCCCAGCGCCAAGCTCACATTTGAACAAAAGTAAGTTGTTGTCAGTCTTCATCTCTCTCAGTTTCGCCACAAACTTACCAGGTTCAGAGTACATAACTCGTGGATCTGTTGGACATACAAACGTCAACAAGTCAGACACAAATCATTTGCCAAGCTATTTTTTAATTATGGAATCAGCACAACAACCAAGCTTAAAGAACCGGAAAATAACCTACTTGGCCAAAATCACAAGCTATTTTGATTCCCAATTGTATCTACTATCAAGACAAAATAAAGCTTACCATTTAACCCAGCAGTTACAAGAATATTTGGGTAATTCTGCGCCGTCACCTGTTATATTTTCAACGGATGCATCATCACAGAGAACTTCCATATCGTTTATTGCACATAATATCAAAATAAGTCATATATATACTCACATTATCGACAGGGGAATATGACTTCATATAGAAGTAAAATTCTTCCTTTCTTGGGTCACCCCACTCCTACAATGATAATAGAAGCCAAATTTAAGCAACTCTTTTCAGATGAATAACAAAAGATAAAACATTGTGAAACAAAATCAAATGACAGCTACTTGACTCCTAACGAAATCACGAAATCTATCTATCCTTATCCTTAGAGTTAGAAAAATATGTAATTCGATGTTTTAAGGCATTGAAAAAGCATCGAACCCACCTCCCATTCTGATGTCGTAAGCGGAATAGTTGGGTCCAGCATTGTTGTCAAAGCATCTACAAAAGGAACTCCAGCGATAACCACTTTGAACAAGTCAGGCCTCATATTAACAACAGCACCCATCAGCAATCCACCAGCACTTCGTCCTTCGATGCACAGTTTTTCTTTGGAACAATAGTTTAGTTCTATTAAACACTCAGCACAAGCAATAAAATCAGTGAATGTGTTTTTCTTCTTCAAGAGCTTTCCATTCTCGTACCACTGTCTCCCGAGTTCACCACCACCACGAACATGAGCAATCACAAAAATAAAACCACGATCTAACAGCGATAACCTTGATGTCTTGAAATATGGATCCACAGAAATCTGTAAAGATGATAGTATTTCATAGCTTAGCTCGAAAGAAGTAAACGAACCGAGGATCTGAGGACCATAAAAGCTTCTGCTAAAAATACCTCATATGAACCATATCCATAAAGCAGTAATGGATCAGACCCATCGAGCTTTGCAAGTTTTTTGTTATACACAATCGACATTGGGACTTGAGTTCCGTCTGATGCAGTGACCCATTTCCTTTCTGTCACATAATTTGATGCATCAAAACCTCCCAATACCTGAATGAAATACAGCAGGTTATCATAAAGATCAAGCGATGACCATGTTGAAAGAGAAGGCAGCATAGTAAAAAAAATCCAAAAAGTAAAGTAACAGCCAGAAAAGAAAAACCAGGAAAATTTTCATGTGTTTAATTTAATGTGAATACGACTCATTACATTTAATGAATACGCTTATAAATTGAAAATACTGAAATCCGAAACAAAATGTGCAGAGTGCGTAAGACATTGATCCAAACTAAGGGAGTCGGAAAGAAAGAGTAGTTTACTTACTGTGTCAATCTTCTTGAGAAAGGAAGTGCCACTGTCCATGTCATAATCATACACAGAAGGAGGTGTTTTCATCGAGCTGTAGCGGAACCTTAAAACACTGGAAGAAAATTCAGACTCTGTTGAGTCAACTGAATAGACCGGGTCAACAAAGCTAACACTACGACCACCTTGAAGACCTTTCAGTGGTTGTCCCTCAGCAGGAAGCCTATGAACTGTTATCTTCTGAAGTCCCTGTTCACGCTCGAATACTGCAAGATGATCTCGAAAAAGCTGAATTTCCTGAATCTTTACACTGTCCATGTCAAACATAATTAATTATTTAGCTATAGGATACAAAATGACCTTGAAGTTAAATGCATCATAAACCTGAATTAGTGACTGGAAAACAACCCAACCATGCATGCGATTTGAGCCAAAGAACATAAAAGAGGCTAAAAGGCAGATGTAATTCATTTGGATTTTAGATAGCAACACTGACATTGGGAAACAGATTCTAACAAAGATGTTTACCTTTCTCTATGTGGAAGCAGAACAGTTGTCTCTGATGTGTCATCAACTGAGCAGGCGATCAGTTCTGAGTTGAAAAATTCAGTGCTCCTTCTCTGGATGAAAAAGTGACTCCCACGATGACTGACAGATGAGTCAATGCCATCTACACGAGGTGTCAACTCCCTGAGTCCATCCTGGGGCTTGGACACATCAAGTGAGAAGACAAATCTTGTAGTTTTGCTTTCAGATGCAACAAATATATACTTATGGCTCTCAGAAGCGTGAAGATCAAGAGAAAACATATCATCCTTCTCATGGTAAAGGCATACATCACTGCACTGCTCTGTCCCTAACTTATGTAACCAAACCTGTTACAAAGAAATATGAAGATGAGAACATGAAAGCCACAAAGATTGACATTTCTCATAATAAATATCATCCGACTTGGTAAGAACTCAAAACTATGGTATCTATGCGGTGTATAATGTCATAAAATCATAATCTGATAGAAATGGTATAATTGATAAAGATATTGTATCATGCAAAAGTTAATCATTGCGTCCAATACAATACACTAAGATAGTAGGGTGGAAAAAAGATTGAGAGTAAACCTTGTCAGCTCGCAGGATTTCGTCCATGGTGATGTAGACCAAAGTATCATTACCAGCCCATTCAAGATAAGAAGTCAATCCTTTTAGCGGTTGCCCTACTGGTTTGAGGGATTCAGAGTCAATGACATTAACTGTATATATCTCATCACCTTTAGTGTCCTCTGCATATGCCACCAATTTATGATCGGGACTAGTCTGAAGACAGAATTAAGAGAATGAAACATCATGTTAATAAATACATAAAAAGTAGGTATAAAATGGAATTATCTGATAGGATATATCAAAATCTATTCTTAGTCCTCCTACCTTGAAAGTACCAATTCTGTAGTAGTCATACTCTTGGGCCTTGATATTCTCATCCAATAGAACATGCTCAGGAGGAGCATCAGGACCAGTAAACATAGTATCATACACAGAAGGCTCAGCTTTGTTGTCAGAGATCAAACGCCTACAGTGCTGAACATATTCCTTTCCTTGAAGATTTTTCTTATAGTAGTAGTAAGAACCCTTGCGTAGAGGTGCAGATATATCATCTTCTTTGATCCTTGCTCTTATTTCAGCAAACAGTTGATTCTCAAATTGCTTGGTCCCTGCAAATTTTGTGTATTTTTGTTCCATCTAATTACCACAGCTTTGCATAACCAATAAGCATTCAATCTCACAACATCACAGAGGCAATTTTGAAAGACTCACCAGACATGACGAAATCAGTGTAGTTATTTTCTTCACGGAGATAAGAAAGCATATCGGAATTGCAACGAGAATCGTCACGGAGCCAGTAATAATTGTCGACCCTAACGTCACCAAACATCTCCATCACATGCTTCACTTTCTTCGCCACAGGAGGGGATCTCGATTCCGCCATGTCGTCGGATGATGTCAAACGCAGTGATGCAGCTCTGGTCTCAGAGAACGAGGAGGAGGAGGAGGAAGAAGAAGAGAACCGTAGAATAGAACGGCGGCGAGGAGGAAGAGAAACGAGGCAAGAGAGAAGAGTACCGAAGTGGAGAAACGACTACGAGTCGCGAGAAAGTGAGTGCCGCCGAGTGATACGAGTCCACGCCTATTTATCATTTACAGGTTGTTTTTAGGTTCCTAAAGACTCGCGACGAGTTGTTGCTAATAATACATAGTCGGTTTAGATGTCCCAAACCGGTCATTCTTTGGTTCGGTTACACAAATTTCCAAAATTCATAGTATCGCACGTAAGTCATTCGTCAATTTTTTGTTTGGATTATTGAACAAAACCAAACGATTCGAAACAATATGCTGTTTATGTTTCTTGCGAAGATTATTGAACTTGATGAAATTTGCCAGCATGAGAAACACACAAACCTAACCAAACCGTACTAAACCGAACAATACAAGCTGGAATAATAATAAAATTTGGTCTTACATACAGAACAAAAGATGAAACAAAACAAGAGAGAGGCACGTATAATAATAACATCCAGAAGAAGTTCAGGTTAAAGTGCATCAAAACCCACTAAAATTACCAAAGTGACACATTCACTATCACAAGAAAATGTTTCCAAAATGGAAAAGAGAAAGAAAAAAAAAAAACAATGGAAGTGTAAACAACATCAGAAGATATACTTTGAAAGAACATATAAGCCAATGGCAATGGTGATAATGGCCAACTTCATCAGAGCAAATAGGAGACTGACTAATAATGATGTAAGGATCATCATCATCATCACAGGAAATAAGGAACACCTGTCCTTGGCCCTCTCATTTGATTGTTCTCTTCTGTCTCCGTGAAGAACTTCACTTCCCTTTCCTGGTTATTTCAATAACAGTGAGTGAGGACCAGATCCTAGACACTTCCCAGAAACACACAAAGCACAAACGATATGGGCAGACTGATTCTAATGCACCAACTAGGTAAGTTCACATAGATAGATAGTTCCTACTAAACTGTTACAAGAGCTAGAAACCCATGCAAGACGATTCAAGTTCTATCTCACAAGAGTTACTTATCTAAGTTCCCGCAAACAACAAGTTTGTACATGTTTTGGGTAGAGAGACAAGTGCATAAAATTAAGAAGAACATGAAACAAGAGATTTTGGCATATCAGTAGGAAAAATGGAAACAAATGTCTCACCATGTTGTCATTGAAACTCAATATAGAAGCCACATTCCCACAGCGGTAGCAGTAATTAGGTGCAGACCACACCTTTACAAAAAAAAATAAAGAGAAGAAACATCACCAAGCAGATTACACTTCCAAATATCCAGAATGAATCATAAGAAACGAGACACTTACAGTTACAAGACCTTTATCTTGGAACATGTACTTGAGACCTTCTTGTACAAGCTGGTGTGCTCGACATACTAGATCAAGATTGTTAATATGGTTAAACTGCACAAAAAGCAAAACCACAGATCAGGGAACTGACATACAATTATTTCTTTACACAGCTTATTTATATTTCGACCAAGAAAAATCCATACCTCAGTGGTAACCCTGGATCCAAAAAGCCAACCAGCTCCACGTGGACTGACAGCCCATGTTTCAATATCTTCAGGATCGCTCCACATAAGATCACAGAAGGGTCCTTCATGCGGTATTTCGCAATTCCGCTCAATCAGTCTTATCTAGTGGACAAAACAACATCTAAAGTGAGTGAATGAAACTTAATTTATCATGAATAACACTTGCAGGGTGAAAACAAAAACCAATGAAGAAAAGCACATTGTAACCTGGTCAATTGTCCGTACATCAGGTGAAAGGCCACCATGAACACATAGAACCTACATCGAGAATGCATTACTTTTGTTAATATCGTATACATCTAACTTATGCGTTCATATAATTCTTGGAGAAGGTGCATCATAATACAATGCCAAAGACGCTGAGGAAAATACTTACGGTGCCATCTATAATAGCAGAAAGTGTAAGGTAGTCAAAAACGTCTGTGCAATATCTCCATGCATTAGCATTACCATACTTCCTTTGGCATTCATCATAGAAACCATAAACCTAGCAAACATAAAATTGGAATGATAATTTAAGATAACAAAACTCAAAATCAACCAGCAGGGACACAAAATATACACCAAATGCAATATGACACTTAAACCAGAACCCAAAATCTTTGTTGTCTTTTAAACGAAACCATGAGCAGCAACAAAAAAAAGGTAAAAACCATCACTTCATATCTATTGTGGATGTCTTAGATTGTCTGTGTGCTAACTTTCCAAGACTTATCACCATGTAAGAATATTTTGATTGTACCATAAGCAGACTATGGAATACACATCCAATTTGCATCAGGAGGTACACTCCCCAGCTTAATCATAGTGAAAGTTTAGCAGACGAGCGTTTACAACAAAATATCATTACAATCCTCTTCCTTGACAGTGGATGTTAAAAGAATATGTGATATGGTGTAGGATAGATATAAATCAAAAGAGCTTTCAAGAAGAAAACTAATAGTTGCAAAGCATTCACATTTAACATCCATGTCTACATTAAGTATGGCATTGCCAATATGCACAAAATCAACTTTCAAGACCAGTTATAACAATTGAGGAAGAAAATCAAAATTAGTTATCCACTAGAAACTGTGAGAAGAGAACAGCAAGAATATACATAAGTGGAAACAAATAACGCATACCTGAGTTAGCTGTCTGCTTTCATGATTTCCACGCAAAAGTGTGATATTGGCTGGATGTCTACACATTGAAATACAAGGGAAAAGAGTGGTTTTAAGTTCACAGCAAAGTAAGTTAGAAAAAGAATTCTAGCAAAAACGAGAGATCTACGCTTAAAGAGCATTCTCAAGAGAACAACAATACACAGTGAAAAAGAAGGATGATCAATGGCATATGTAAAGATAACTAGAGGAAAATTTCTAACCAAGATACTTACCTTGCTTTAAGAAGCAAAAGAATAGTGAAAACTTCAAGACTGTTGTAACCTCTATCAACGAAATCCCCCTGAGAAACGCCCCACAGTAAATTAAAACTATGTCCACAAATTGATGTCTCAAACTAGACAACGCTCAAAGACAGAGAGTCTACTATACCATAAATATGTAATTTGTCTCGGGAACATGACCTCCAGTCTGGAAAAGCTTCATTAGATCATGAAACTGGCCATGGATGTCACCACAGACGGTAACAGGACTGTTGACAGGTTGTACATTAGACTCCTCGATAAGAATCTCTTTCACCTGTAATAATAGTATAAACTTATCAGAACATCTTGTGATTACCAATGCATCTTAGCAAATCATTTTCTTTAGTACATCTCCAAATAACAGTTTGCAAGCGCGTGCACTTGTGCATCCATTAGTGAATCAAAGATGGCTACAGAAGAAGTAAAGCTTAACCCTAATTCCATAGAATTTAGAAGCGAATTTGTAAGTTCTGGAGATATTTCCGTACACCATGTCAATAAATCCTATGTTGAAAAGAGATAAAAGAAAAACCCTAAAATCCATAAACCAAAATGACGACAAAGGAAACAGTAAGGTATAGACCAGATTCGAAGTAAAGTTGCAGAAAGATAAGAAAGTAGAGGAAGCTAAAGCCTCAATCAAAGAATTGGGTTTTTATAGATGTATGAATCCTCGCAGAAGAGAGAAAGCAAACAAGTCAAAGAAGAAGAAGAAGAAGGCGTACGTATTCGCAGAGAAGCTGAAGCTCATCCTCAGAGAGATGTTGGCCTTCTTTAACCTTGGATATCCATTGATCTAAATCCATGACGCTTCTTTATCCTCTGACTCTGCGTAAGTAGAAATTCTTCCTGTTTCTTCGATTTCAATGTCGAGTTTCAACGATCTTTGGTGGAGAATTGAAGCAAAGATAGATCTAGCAGAGCATTGCTCCCTCCGCTTCGTTAGGGTTACGTAAGAGGAAGGAGAGAGAGAGCGACACAACGAACCAAACAATCTCGACCCAAACCCAATTTGGCCTTCCCCTTCTTCAAACTCGATCTCTCGGATATTAATTACATTAATCATTTTTTTTGGCAACACATTAATGATCATTTTAATTTTTGACTTTATTTAATATTTTAATCCATTTCTTGGTAATTTATTTATAGACTTAATGTGATGATTGGAAAACACCTCAAAGAAATTCCAAAAACTAAAGCTTTCCTAGTTTTAAAAATTTTGTAAAACAATTTTTGTGTATAACAATAGTATTCGACGCCAAAGGGTTTGTGGTTAGTACAAATAGTTATAATTCTCAATACTAGGTTAGGACCCGTCCGATAGCCGAATTTATAAATTTGAAAATAAATTATATTTAAGTAAAATCATAAAACCAAAAATTTGTTATTAATGATATATCTTAAAATTGTTTTTAGAAAAAGAAAAATAAATCATATTTCGTTAGAGTTATTTACATAAATTTATTTTTATATATAATAAAAGTTAGATTACATCTAATAGATTTTGGTTTCATATATTGTCGTTTGTTTTCGATTACCGTGTGAGATATGAAAAAACAGATTACGTGACCGGCGATTATGTTATCACTCATATTTAGGCGAGTCATTCTTCCAGCAAGATCTCCATTATCACTATACTCTCCTCTAATTCAAATATTATATTAATTCTCAACCAAATATGTTTTCTCTCTCACGTCTTCATTCGGCGAGATCTTTCGTTATTTCTTATCTCCTAATGTTTTCCCACAACATCACTTAACTTAACTTTTCCATCACTAGCTCTCGATTTTTTAGTTTTATCTTAGGCTCTATATCGCTATTTTCTTTCTTTTTCTTCTTCGAATTTCATCCACCCTCATCTTCAATAGAGCAACCCCCACCGCCTTTCTATTTAAAAATAAATTATATTTAAGCAGAATCATTAAATTACTTAAAGAAATTAATTTATGACAATGTAAGATATGTTTGGACAAAATATCGGGAACCCAAGAACTGAACCGAATCCGACCCAAAAATGGGTACCAAACCCAAATCCAAACCAACAAAAACCCAAATGGGTATTAAACTCATATATCCGAAGAACCGAATCCGAATCGAATAGAGAACCGAATGGATATCCGAAATACAATTATATACCCTAAAATATTAAGTATATTTAGACTTTATATAACCTAATTATTTTACAATTATAACCCAAAAATATAAATTATTTTTTGACCGAAATATCCAAAATATCTGAAATTTCTAACTAATATTTGTGAAAATTTAATCAAATTTTATTAAAATTTAAGCATTTCTTTTTCCTGTTTTATGATATTTCGTGTATCTAAACCTGAATCAAACCCAGATTGAACCGAAACGAACTGAAAATTATAAATACATGAATGAATCATATGCCACTAAACCCAAAAGACCTGAACCAAACCTGAATGTCCAGGTCTAGTGTAATATCTGGAAAAACGGATCTAGTGACTGGTGGCTATGCTCTCGTTCATATCTAGGCGAGATGTTATTCTAGCACAATCTTTATTGTCCCTCTGATGTCATCTGGTTTAGATCTTATCTCGATACCCAACCGAATATCATTTCTCTCTCACACCTTCACTCGACAAAATTTTTTACCATTTTTTGTTTCCTGGCGTTTTCTGACAAACTCCTCTAACTCAGCCATTTCCGTCACCATCTCCCGATTTTATAACTATCTCACGCTCTCTACCTAAAAATATTTTGTTTTAAATATTAATTTTAATAAAATAGAATTTATTTCTTCCTCATAATTCTCTTAAAATATAAATTATCTAAATATTTAACCTAATTAATTATAGTTTTATATGTATAAAATATATAAATTTATTTCAGGTTAATTTGAAAACATCTAAACTTGTTTAAAAACATGTTCAAAATTATAAATGTAAAAATGGAAAGTAAAAATGATCTATTTGATTATTTATTTATTTATTTTTCATCTTA
>VBRH01000280.1:35581-50551 GCA_014578085.1 Cardamine resedifolia | reverse complement strand
AAAAAAAAAAAAAAAAGAGAAAGAAGAGATATATAACAGTTGGGGTTTTACAGTAACAATGGTTACTGAGAAAATTGAAGAGAAAAAAGAAAAAATTGGAGAGAAAAATGGGGAAAAAGAAGAAGAAGATGCAACTTTTTTCTCTGCTGAGTAAAACTGTTTTCTCTCTTTCTTCTAATTTTTTTTCTTACTTACTTTCAATTTATATTATTTTTAGCAATTTTGGTTTTAATTAATTATCCGACAATTTTGAATGTCTTTTTGGCCACCAACAGTGGAATTTTCAGCACCTCACGTGGTCGAAATTTCGATTTTACCCTTTATATTTTCTTAACCGATGCTTTTTGTTTTTCAAATTATGTGATCACTGAGTTTAATGATGGTATTTAATTAGACAAAACTATTTAATTCGAATTTTCTCTTGTAAACGATTAAAAAAAAAAATTGGGAACTTTAGGTATTGTATTTAAATCATGATTAATATTATATTCAAATTTTACCCGTTCAAATTCAAGAGAATTTATCATAGATTATGAGTTTCCCACAACCAGTCAATCATAAATATAAGCCTATCAGGTTAAATAAATTGTTTAGAGTTGGTCCATGTTTCGATCACACCTCCGTTTTATGTAGTCAACCATATATTAATATCTGTAACATTATATAACCTGAGAATATCGTAGTTTATATTCGTTTCAATATCATTAAATTAATTCCGGCCTTATTTTCAACAATAGTAATAATTAGGTAGTTAGCTAGTACATGCCGAAAGAACAAAAAAAAAAAAAAAAAAAATGGCCAAAAGAACATTATGATCATGATAAAGAGTGATGCAGACCTGACAATATTCGATTTACATAGGTTCTAGGAAACACCTTGACATTTTGAGTTTGGGTTGATTTCTACTCCTCCAATTATTATTTTTTTCTCCAATTTAAGTTGTACATTATCATGGTAATAAGTTTTTTTTATGGTACGGTTATAAACTTATAATCGTTGAAACGAAAAAAAAAGAAAATGTTTTGAATGGTGACAAACATTCTATTGGTAGTTAACTAATACAAAATTATTACAGAATAATTTGTTTCGACCAACATTTCAACAACATAACGGTAAAACAATTTGATAAAATTTAAATCTCTCACTTTGATAATGTATATATAGTCAAATAACTGACGAACTGAAGAAAAAGAAAGACGTTTTGATATGTACAAGAGAGATTTAAGAAAAACCTTAGTAAAAGCAATTTACAGTTTTCTTCTTCACCTTCTTATAAGTTTGAGTGTACACTAATGAATTGGTCTTTTGTGTACGGCTTTCCTTCAGGTTTTCTTATAATCCAAGCAAAGACACTGCACACAAACTGAACCAACACTGGGTTTAGCTTTAAGACAAATAACAAAACATGCAACAATTTATCACCAACTTATGTAATCAATCACAAGAGCTAGGACTAGATATGAAAATGGTTCACAGTAGACCAGATTTTCCAAAGTTTAGATACAGTCTTGTGGTTTAACGGGCCAACCCGAACTTAACAGCCGAAATGTAACATACTAGACTGACTCGACTCAAGCTGGCTATCGACCATACAATTGTAACACTCCCATTATCGTTACTATTTACAGAAAGCTATGTATTATAACGGGTAAATACAAGTTCACCAATGTTGGGACAAGAAATTATCCTGAAGTAAATTCTAAATCTACAAAGCTCTTCTTTTTCAGCATCACAATCAACACAGAGGCAAACTAAGAAGTGTTTATTCAACAAATTGATGAGAAAATCGCATGCCAAAATCCAGAGTAAAACGAAAATCTTGCAATATAAAACTGGCAAGCAAAACCAAGAAACTCAAAACATAGTAACACAATGCTACAATGAATATTTCCTTTCTAATTATATGCTTCAACATCACCCAAAGGTTATGACTTTCAAAGATTCATGCATCACAACATAGATCTAGTTTCTCATAGACCAACTAGTAAGCTAGGAAAGCTACAGCTAACACAGGGGAGCAGATCAGAGCAAGCAAGAAAATACTATAGTCTTTGCATGCTTTAAAGTTTAATCTAAAAAATCTTATCATACCTAAGTCAAGTTACAAAATTCGAATGCCACCCAACCAACCCATACATATATTACACATCAACAATCACAAACCTCAATCCAAATCGTCTTCTCTAGTATCCATATCAGAACCACTGCCAGAATCAGAATTTTCACCATGTCTCCTGAACGACCATGGAAACGATATGCTAAACCTCCTTGGTGACTCACCCGATGATCCTTGCCCGTCTCCGCTCGTCTGACCTCCACCTACACCTCCACGAGTCCTGTTCTCGTAGTCAGGGTCGTCCGTGGGTAGCTCATGTCGACAAACAGGGCACGAGTTGTGCAGCTGCAGCCATGGAAGCAAGCAATCATGATGGTACAAATGCTTGCAAGGCATTTGCTTAGCTTCAATACCATCTTCAAACTCATCCATACAAACGGCGCATTGATTCATTTCCGATTGCAACATATCATTAGTCACTTTTACAGTTGGAAGCGCATCAATGGCGGATTTCGAAGCTGGAGGAGTTCCGTATCGATTCGGATCATCTTCAGCTAGTTGTTGAATCAGATCCTCTAGACCACGCCCAAAGAAGTAATCACCGTGATTTCCTGAAAACAGATTGGCTTGATCTGAGAGTTGATTCTCGAACAAAAACTGGACATTGATACCGCTGGATTGAAGTTGTTGAAGATGATTCTGGAGGAATCTAACTGGATCGAAAGCATCAGGCTGCTGTTGAGTAGACTGTGGCTCCATCAATTGCTCTAAGAAGCTCGGATTCGTGAAGTCCATGACGGTGGTGGATGAAGGTGAAGCTGAAGGAGCCATAAAAAGCGGGAATAAGGATGAGATTGGATCCGACATCGGAAAAATCAGATTGGGGTTTTGATTAGGGTTAGGGTCTGTGTATTCTTCGAGGAAGCCTTCGTTGCATAGAGGGCAGAAAGGATCAGCGGAAGAGGAAATTGAGATTGTGATTGTTTGATTGCATTGGTAGCAGAAGAACATCTTATCCGCCGACGCGACGGAGGATTCGATTGAATTTCCGCCGGAAGTCATGACGGAATCTGCAAATCTCAGAAACGTAGAGACCAGAAATGGAAAGAGAGGAGAAGAGAGAGAGACGTTTCACCGAATCTGTATTTGTGTCGCCGGCGAAGAGAGGACTTTTCCATTTATGGGCTCCAGGCCCGGCCCAAGTATGGGTCTAATTCCGAATCATTAAGGTGTTTTGTATGATTTCTCACATAATATGGGTCCAGATTGAAAGAAACAAAAAAGTAGTGGGACCTTAAAAAAAGTCATCACCTTGCCTTCGTTCCTTTGCCAGACAATCGTGTTCGTCTGTGAAAATTAAGATGATTTGTATAATTTTCTTTCACATAGTATGGGGCCAAATTGAAAGAATAAAAAAGTAGTGGACCTTACAAAAAAGTCATCACCTGCCTTCGTTCCTATGCCACACAATCGTTTTCTTCTGTATCAACAAATTGAATATGGTTATCTGAGTCAACAGAGGGAATAGAAGAACGTGGAAGTAGCCATGGAGTCTATCGTCTCCAGTCCGACGATTCTTATCCGATCATGTCTCACTCCTGTGCCTTTAGTTTCTTCGGTTGCCTCCGTGTCCGTCAAGCCTCTGAGCTCAGTCCAGGTCACCTCCGTCGCGGCTAACCGCCACCTACTTTCGTTCAGTTCCGGTGGTAGAAGAACGAGAAAAATCTTGACTAGCGCTTCTAGTTCGGCGATAAGATGCGGCGGAATCAAAGAGATCGGAGAGAGTGAGTTTTCGACTACGGTTTTGGAATCTGACCGGCCGGTTCTGGTTGAGTTCGTCGCTACTTGGTGCGGTCCCTGCAAATTGATCTATCCCGCTATGGAATCCTTATCTCAGGTTTCATATATTTTGATTCTCTCTTTAAACTTTCTTTTGATGATCACGAAATTCGTATTGTTCATCAGTTCTGCTGGAGAATCGCGAGAAATTTGAAGTTGAATGAGATCAATTGATTTGAAATCAGAGATTTGCGTATTAATTGATGACATAAACTCGGATTTAAAGTTTAATGTACGAGAAAGTAATGTAAATCATATAGTAGCTTTAACACTAAACTACTGATTATACAATCAAAATGCCGCATTTGATTCTGAGTTTTTTAAGATTTCTTTAGTTTTCTTGATTTCTAAAACTCAAAATGTTTCCCTCTTCTCAGGAATATGGGGACAGATTGACGATTGTAAAGATTGATCACGACTCTAATCCCAAGTTAATAGCAGAGTTCAAGGTTTACGGTTTACCGCATTTCATCCTCTTCAAGGACGGGAAAGAAATTGCAGGTAGCAGAAGAGAAGGTGCTATTACAAAGGCCAAGCTTAAGGAGTACATTGATGGTCTCTTAAACTCAATATCTGTTGCTTAATCGTCTCTCTTCCCACTCGGTATGCCTCAGTCTCAAACACTGTTTTGTTATGTAAACAAAATCTCTTCAATTATAAATTCTTCGTCACCTGTTTTTTTATCCAATGTGTAAATCTAGCAACAAATTTTATTAATAGAAAAGACTTGAGCTCTTATTAGAATCAAACAAGCGTCATAGGGATATAGTGATTATATAAATCTATGCTTCTTTGTTTCTACTTTGCATTTTTCCATTTGTTTTATTGCTTCAGTATCCTTCTTTTTTGTCTAGTTAGGTTTTCATATATAGTTCCCGGTGATAGCATTTATTTTTGCACCTAATTTCATTTGGTGGTAAAAAGAATAGAAAAAACAAATGCAGCTGGATGCAAAGCAGCAAATTCTGCTTGGATTTTATTGGAATGAATCAGGTAAAAGAATTCAACATTAAAGACATTTTTTCCTCATCTTTTCTTCCATTCTTCTTCTTCTTCTTTTCCTCTGGGCCGCAGATTCTCACATCTTTTTGGCTTATTCCCTTGAAAAAGCAACCAAAAACCGACCACTAAGCAAAACCAATGCCTAGACTTTGAAACCTTGACTTTCCTGGCTCTTAAACCTCCTTGACATAGGTCTCTTCACCTCCTCCAATAACAGCATCATCTGGGACGTAACGTTTCCAGAACGGATGCTGCTTCCACACTCTCCCCATTTCTTCAATTGGAACCCCTCTTGTCTCTGGCAACAAGAAGTATATGAAGACGGTCATGATCGCAACCATTCCTCCAAAGAAGTAGAAGAGACCAAACTTCATGTGGCAAAGCATCGTGAGGAAGAATTGTCCAATGAGGAAAGTGAAGAACATGTTGACAGAGACGTTGATGGCTTGTCCCGCTGGTCTGATTTCCAATGGACATATCTCACTTGGTACTAACCATCCCAATGGACCCCATGACCATGCAAATCCTGCAACATACAAACATATGAAAGCTAGGATCCAATCCGCTGTTGCAGGTGTCAATGTTCCAGATCCCGTGGTTCCAAACTTCAAACCAATCAAGGTACCAACAACGATCTACAAAATGACCCATCAAACGATATATGTTAAGGTACACTATGAACTGAAAAATAATGTTTCATTTGTCATATCTCTGAAACTAGCAGTATCGAGGCGACAGGGAATTAAAAAAAGTAATTTACCTGGCAAACGATCATTTGGATGCCTCCTTCAAGGAAGAGAATCCTTCTTCCGTATCTGTCAACCGCATAGATGGAGACAAGGGTAGAGACAACATTGACGGCACCCGTAATAACCGCCGAGATCAGGGAGGCATCATCCGCGAAACCGAGAGTTTTAAAGAGAACAGGAGCATAGAACATGATCACATTGATACCGGTAAACTGTTGGAAGAAAGGAATCGCGGAACAGAAAACAAGTGCGGGTCTGTATTTGGCCTGTTGGAAGATGTTCTTCCATGGATGCTCCACTTTCTTAGCTGCCTCACAAGCATCACAAAGATCTTGAAACTCCTCGTCTACATTATCAGCTCCTCGGATCTTCTGCAACATCTCTCTCGCTTGTTCGTACTTGCCTCTCTCGAGCATCGAGTTTGGTGTATCGGGCAAGACAAAAGATCCTATAACCATTACAACTGCAGGAACAGCAGCTATACCTAAAGACACTCTCCATCCGTTCCTAGCCATTTGAGATGTTCCATAGTTGATTAAGTTTGCAATCAAAATCCCGACAGTTATGGCCATTTGAAATCCGATGTTGAGCGCTCCTCGGATCTTTGCTGGAGCCATCTCCGAGAGATAAACCGGAGTAGACTGTGGAAAAGGAAAAATGAGCCATACCGAAACCGAATCCAACTTTATTTCAAACCAATCGGTAACAATACTTTTTTTAGCAAACAAAACAAACCAAATCAAAACCGGATTCAACCAAACCGTATTGAACAAAGATATCAGAAACCGAATGTCTAGAATCTAAACTACATAATAAACATACCATGACCATGTTGAGTTATTGACTCACCTGATTAGCGAACCCAACACCGACTCCGAGCAACAATCTACCGATGATAAGCATGGCGACGTTGACGGCGAAGGCGTTGAATAAAGCACCAATGAGGAAAGCAAGCCCTCCAATAAACATGGAAACTTTACGTCCGTACTTCCTTGTGACAGCTGAAGCTGCAAAGGAAGACACGAGAGCCGCGAGGTATAGCGAGGAAGTGAACAATTGGAGCATTTGGTTATCGAATTTGCAGTAAGCAGTCTCGCGCTTTGCGTTGTGCATTTGCCTATCCACCTCCGGGAAAAACTTGCTCAGAAACTCCTCCATTGATGTCACTCCTCCTATATATACAACAAACCAAACAAAACATACACATTACATCACCCGAAACTAGAGTGTATATAGCTTCATGCATACACCGGAAGAGTAATTAACAAGGCGAATGTGAAATTTACGGACCTGAGATTCCGAGGTCGTATCCAAAGAGGAGACCTCCCATGGCGGCCACGACACAGGTGATGATGACAAAGCCGGTGACTCCACCTTCATAGCTTCCACCACTACCACCACCATCTGATACAAAGGCTCCTCCAGCCATTATTTGTTATTCTTCACTTATTGATTATTTATTATTGCCTTTTGCTTTGTTATTCAAACAAATACTTGAGAGCTTTTAATCCAAAACTTATGAGCTTGTGAGCTTCTTAAATACAAGAATTTTTGTAATCTATTATTAGAAATAGATTGTGATTTGAGCTATTTGAGATTTCTCTTGGCTGACGAATAGGGAAGTGGTTTTGGTTTTTTCAATGTTCTTTAAACCCAGTTTTAGTGGAGATCTTATTGTCTTTTTAAGACAGTTTCCTTTGTTTTTACAGACAATTTCCGCTTTCTATTTCGTAAAATTTTTATAACATAAGACTGTGAGAGATAAGTAGAGAAAACAGTCTCTAATTAACCCGAATATATAAACTTGTAAGAATATATTAACAGTCGCATTTAAATCATATAAGTGTAAGTTTGGTTCGTATTTAGAATTGGTCAATCGATGCACGTCAATATAGATCGTTATTCCGGCTAATTTGAGAGACAAAATTAAAAAAGACAATTGATGACGAAGAAACAGCCAAAGTAAATATCTACGTAGAAAAAAAAAACTCATTGTCAATATGATAAAACTGTTCTCTGATTGAATAGGATTAACATATTCTCATATAACTTTTCTCTAAAATGAAATATTACAAAACTATATGATCTAATAGATAGAATGCAAATTATCTATATAAAAAACAGCAGCATTCCCAAGTTTGAATTATGTCGATCACTTTATAATTAACATGATAAAAATGAGACCTAAAAAGTCCACGTGATCCGAGTATAACAAGGTGAAACATTAGCTTATTGGCTTAAGGATTCTATTTTTATGAGGTTTCTTTTTATTTTTATTTTAGTTTTTATATATATAATTCTTTCATTCTTATATATATATATTGAATATTATGAAACTAATTATTAAGAAATAATAATGTAGAAAAATATATAATAATGTGGAAAAAACTTTATTTAAAAACTAATTAAAATTATATTTATTTTAAATGATAATTTTTTTGACGTTTATGTTTGTAAAAGATTTATATTTTTTTGTTTTGTTTAGAGCCCCAAATTCTTAAAACATATATTTTAAGGCTTTGATTTCTTACCCATCTTTGGGTTTGTTTCTCTCGTAAGAAAAGTCCGCTAAGGAAAAATATCAGCTGAGAAAGAAACACAAAAGATACATTTTTTATTTTATTTTCAAAAGATACAATTTAAAATGAAAATAAAAAAATAAAAAGTCAAACAATTGCAAATAAACCACCAAACAATTGAGGTTACCCTTACGTTCCCTGGAAAACTTAATCGTGAGAGATCTGTCTCTCTCACTCGGCGCACTTTCAAACCCTAAACCGACGAGCTCTCTCCTTCGCCGCTAGATCCTCATCGCCAGTCAGATTCTCTCTCTCGCTTCTTTTAATCTTCTTTTTCCTCTTTCGTTGCGTTACGTTATGCTGGATCGAAAATGGCTTCTCTTCTTTTTTTGTTTTCTACTGGTTTATGAGCTCAAAATCTGGGGTTTGCATGTCTCCATGTTATTTCTTCGAAATTTTCTGTTGATCTACTCCTATGGCTCTTCGTCGACTGCGAGTTATAGGAAATGGCTTCACGCGTTTACTCGCTTTCAAGTTTCTTATCGATCTCCATGTTTGTTAATGTGACTATAACGATTCTTACTTAATTTGGTTTCAATGTTGATTAGTCTCTTATCTTTGTCTGTATTGTGTAATATATACGTGTGTGTGTTTATGATGAAGAATTGAAGTGAAGTGGTGGGATTGTCATTTACAGATTCGTGGAGGCTTTGTTTTGATGAAATTGGATTACGATGGCTGGATATTCATCGAAAGGAGCTCCTACTAATGGATCAGTCTACGTTTCCAATCTCCCATTAGGAACTGATGAAAATATGTTGGCTGAATATTTTGGAACCATTGGGTTGCTAAAGGTATGGTATTGGCCAGGTACTAATTGTTGCTTTCTGTTTGACGTCATTGCGATCTTTTTATTATCAAGATTTCTAGTTTCTTACATTTTTCCTTTGTGGTTTATAGAGAGACAAACGAACTGGCACTCCCAAGGTATGGCTGTACCGAGACAAAGAAACTGATGAGCCCAAGGGAGATGCTACTGTTACCTATGAGGACCCGCATGCTGCTTTGGCTGCTGTGGAATGGTTCAATAACAAGGATTTCCATGGAAACACCATTGGAGTTTTTATGGCTGAGTCGAAGAATAAAAATGCAGGAGATTTAAGCGAGTTTGTTGGATTCGATGGAGATGTGAAGGAAACAAATGGAGGTGCTGGAAGGGGGAGAGGTCAGCCTGATTCTTCGGCAAAGCCATGGCAGCAAGACGGCGACTGGATGTGCCCAAATACAAGGTCTGTGATGTGATATCGGTGAGGAGCTTCATCTAGCTCTTGTTTCCGTTGAATTGGCAATTTTTTTATATTTCATAGTTTTTAGCAGTAGTGTTCTCATACTCTTCTATTGGCAGTTGTACAAATGTGAATTTTGCGTTCCGTGGGGTTTGTAACCGCTGTGGAACTGCCAGACCAGCTGGTGCATCTGGTGGCAGCATGGGAGGTGGTGGTCGTGGAAGGGGTCGAGGTGGAGGTGCTGATGGTGGGCCACCAGGGAAACAGCCCAGTGGTGCTCCTACTGGTCTTTTTGGTCCAAATGATTGGTCTTGTCCAATGTAAGCATTCCGATTAGGTTTGAAATAGTAGTTGGTTCAGTTTCACAGGATAATGAGTGTTTGATACTTGGTTAAAATGCATTGCTATAGATTATTTGTATTTCATCATTAGCAAAAGAAAACTTTCAGATGGCATATGGGGTTACTCGATATAAAATTAATATTTTGGATGTATGGGAAGGAATATAGCTTGTATAGCAATGCTTTTTTGATGAGGTCAGTTGACTCTTAACTAGAAATGATGGCTTGCTCTGCTATGTCACTGAACTGGCCCAAAAAATGTGTGGATGAACCATGTTCTTTCTTACTTTCTTGAATTTTGATTCGAATTTTTTCCTTCTTATGGCTGTTAAACTGAAAAAATGAAATGTGAGACATGGGTAGTTTTGATCTGGTACTCACTTTTTTAATTCTTTCGAGGAAGTTATATTTGTTAAGAGGCCTCCACTTTTCTGTGTTAAATACAAAGTAGGACTATACTTTTACAATTAAATGCAAGTTATACTAGATGTTTTCAACTAGCTTAACTTAGAGTCTGCTCTATGTGAATGCATATGGGTTCTTACGCATAATGCATGTTTGTGTTGTGGGTATATATGCTCTGGTTACAGTCTTTGGTTTTCATTTTCTTTGGGTTTTGATCGAGGAGAAATCCAAAAGCAACTTGTTCTGTTTATTCTAATTATCTAATTTTCAGGTGTGGCAATGTCAACTGGGCTAAGCGTTTAAAATGTAATATCTGCAACACCAATAAACCTGGTCAGAATGAAGGTGGTGTGAGGTATGACTCAATGCTAATGATAAGATTGCCTTTGTATTGTTAAATTTGCAATATTTGAGCTGAGGATTTGGCTTATAAATGATTTTGTGGTGACTAGGAGAGATTATATAGATTTTCTTCTCTATGTTTGTAGTTTTGCTGTTGGCAAGGTATTTTTATTCTTCTTTAGACATGGTCTGATAGATAGATACCTGGAAAAAGGACACAATATTCTTTTCTGCAATTTGAACTAGTTCTCCCTTTTCCTCTGTGTTCAGTATGAGAAAGCTGTTACTTCATCAAAATGTGTTTTTCGACAATTGATATACTGTATCTCCCTTTTACTGTTTTATTCTGGCCAGATTAGAGTTGCATTAAGAAACCTTACGGTTTCAGCTTGACATGGTGTTCTTCTCTTAAAAGACCAGTGCTTATTTGTTTATTTTCTCTAAACAGGGGAGGTCGTGGTGGTGGTTACAAGGAATTGGATGAACAAGAATTAGAGGAAACAAAGAGACGCAGGCGTGAAGCTGAAGAAGTAAAATATGCTTTTCAGTATTATTATTTTTTAATTGTAATTCGGATGAGTTCTCAATTTTTTGGTATGTCAACCATGTCATAAATATTTCAGGATGATGGCGAAATGTATGATGAGTTTGGGAATCTAAAGAAGAAATACCGTGTTAAAACACACCAAGCTGACACCAGACCTGCTGTTGCTGCTGGTCGTGCTGGGTGGGAAGTAGAGGAGCTAGGTAATTTCTGTTAAATTTCAAAGTCATATAACTATTTCTATACAATCATCAAGAAGGTTGAGCTTAAGAACAGAACCTTTCCACTATGGACGAATTTTATTTGGTTTGGTCGACTGGCCATAGTAAAAACAAACCTCAAAGAAAGTTTATTTCCGACATCTAGACACTTCGAGTGAAAATTCAGTATATATATTTAAATGCAGAGATTTGTGAGAAATTTCACGTTAAACTTGCAGCTAACTTACCTATAAAGCCCAGGCCTTGAGCGGATTTTTAATGAATCCTTGTAAACAATGGTGCTTCTTGTTTCTTGTTAGAGTTTTCGTTTTAAGTGAATCTATGTGAGAAGACGCTAACAAAGATGAAAAGATGTTTGTTGCTGCTTTCCACAATTGTTTTTTTATGATCCAGTGTGGTGTTGAACTGTTGATAATTTATATCAATGTGGCAGGTGTTGATAGAGATGGAAGAGAGAGAAGCAGAGAGAGGCAAAGAGACCGTGGCGACAAGCATAGAGATCATCACTACGATAAGGATAGACGCAGAAGCAGAAGCCGAGAGAGGGAAAGATGCAAGGAGCGTGACTATGACCATGATCGGGACAGAGACAGAGACTACGGTGGTGAACGTGGAAGCAGGTACCGTAACTGAGAGATTGCTCGAAAGTGTTAGGGTTTTAGTTTCTCATCTGTTTTATCGACTTACTTCTACAAATGGTATCACTTACAACGATGTCGACCTTTTTCATTTATTGTGTGAAGTAAAAGTCTTTTTGGTACTTGAATGGCTTTGGTTTTCACTAGTTTGATCTTAATTATGTTATAAGAATATCCCATGATATCATTTTTAAAGTGTATAATTCTCGTGATGCTTAGTCTATTAAAACAGCTATAATATGGTAAGCGAGTTGTCTTTTGTGCTGTTTTTCATTCTCTTTGGTTTTTTCTTTTTGTGATTTTTCTTAATGTCTTTTTGGTTTTGTTCATTGCCAATCATATCATCGCTGTATTATTCTACTGAAAAAAAGATAGAACATGTAGATTTTAGTGGATACTATAGTTTCCCAAAATTAAGAGAGGATAAGAAAAATTTTGGGCTTTTGCCGGGGACGGGAAGATATATATATTTTATATCATTTACATTGTTAAATTCATGGTCGGATTTGGATATACGATGAAAAAGCTCGTCGTGGACTCGCACTTATAATTATAAACAGAACAAATTCTTTTTAGTATAGGCAGACCCCACAAATTCACATGCATCCATCTACAGCAGAAGAACAGTAAAAAGTAATATATGATATGATAAATTAATATTGATATACGATTGAAGTTGAATGTGATCGATTGATCTAATGACTTTTCAAATGATTAGAAGTTTATATATATATATATATATATATATATATTTATGTTTTAAAGTCCATGTAAAACAAAGTAAACTACATGAATTTGAAATATTCCATAAAAATATAAACCGAATACACAAACTTTGTCCTTAATAGTAAAACACTATACAATCTTTCTTGAAAAGACAGTAGCTTAGTACCATGAAAAATGTGCAACTAGATAAGAAAAGATTAAGAATCCTTTGAAATCTTAAAGTCAACCTTTTCAAAGAAATAAGAATCAAATTTGAACAGCGCTCTTTTAACTTTAAAGGGTAAAAACAACTTAGCAAGACAAACAAACAAACAAAAAAAATCAATTTATTGGAATTTGATATAATTTGAAATTTCATGTGGTTTTATATAATTTGTTTTTATTTAAACATTTGTCTTACTTCTGTCTATTTTCTCTTTAAATTTTAGATTTTTATTATTATATTAGTATGTATTTATATTGGTGTAAATAAAAGACAAATGAAGCACTATATCAGCACATCTACTCATTTCCATGTGGCCACTATAATTATTGCTCTATACATCCCAAAAACAAACAGAGGAAGAAAAGAAAAAACTCACACAAGTCACAAGACTCATTAGAAGACTTCATAATTCGATGCAATGACTCCTCTCTACGATCTTAGAATTGTTCTCAATCGCCAAAACACATTCTTCCTCAATCAGGTAAACAACCAACCCTAAAATCGATTCAAACTTCACAATTTTGATTATGCTCTGTCCTTATCTCTCTCTGTGCTCTGTTTTAGGATGTGATTTCAAAGTACTCTGGAAGCTTGAGGAAGATGATAAAACAGAGCAAAAATAAGAGAAACAAGAAATCTCTAGAGAACATAACTATCGAGATTGATGACTTTCCAGGTGGACCAGATGGGTTTGAGCTGGTTTCAAGGTTCTGTTACAACAACGGAGAAATCTCAATCGATGTCTCAAATGTCTCGACTTTGTACTGCTGCGCTGTTTTTCTTGGCATGACAGAGAAGTTCTGTTTATCTAATCTCTTCCTTCAGACCGAGAAGTTTCTCGAAGAAGTGTTCTACGGTTCTTGGAATGACATTGTTTTGTGTCTCAAGAACTGCGAGCAAGTTTTCCTCCAAGCTGAATCGTACGGTCTCGTTAGTAAGCTCATCTTCGCAGCTTTGACCAAAATCTCTCGGAGTTCAGAAACATTGTCTTCTTCTTCACTCTCTTCTTTCGCATCCACTCTTTCTCCGGAGACGACCAAGTACACACCGGAATCAGACAAAAGAAATATTTTGCGGTCTGTTTCTTGTGGAAGAAGCAACGAGTGGTGGTTCGAAGATATGTCGAATCTCTCCCCGCAGATCATCTTGAAGCTAATTCGGATCATTGGAGCTTACAATACCAACGTAAAAAGCTTAGTCCTAACCAGATTTATCATCCATTATCTCAAGACAAAGCTCCAAACCAAATCAAGAACTACTACAGAGCTTATGAGGAACAAGCTTGAGTACTCCGAGTTAGCTGATACAGCGGCTAAAGGAGTGATTTTTTCGGGGAAAGCCGCGTTTTCTTGCAGGAAACTCTTCTGGGTTCTTAGGGTTTTATCCAGTTTTAGCCTAAGTAGAGAGTCAAGAATCGGTTTAGAAGCCCTAATTGGAGAAATGTTGGAACAAGCAACAGTTGATGATCTTCTGATATCTGCAAGAGGAAGCAGAGAGAGTGGCTTCTACAATGTGGATCTTGTGATAAGATTACTAAAAGTGTTTGTGAAGAACGGAGAAGAAGAATCAAGAGAGAAGAACATGAAATTAATTGGGAAATTGATAGATAAGTATTTGAGAGAGATATCTCCAGATCAGAATTTGAAAGTCTCCAAGTTCCTTAGTGTTGCAGAGAGTTTGCCAGATTCAGCTAGAGATTGCTTTGATGGAGTTTACAGAGCCATTGACATCTATCTACAGGTCAGTTTTTTTTTTCTTTCTTTTTCTAATAACTATTATCAATATTCAGATATGTTTTTTCTTGCATATTTCTTCACCAACTAATTGATGGGCCACAAAAAAATTTATACAAAAGTGAGACAAAAAAAAAATAGAATAATTTATTTTTCTATTTGTATGGGTTTATTGGACATATAGAAGATGACAAGTGCCAGACAGATTTCCATACCATTTTCTTTTTAATACATTTTGGCTTCATATATTTATGAAGATATGAAAAAGAGTCAACTATTCTTTTATTTATCATGAAGATTTGAAGTTTTAGATTAATGTGTATTCACACACACACATATTACATATACATACCATTATATATAT
>VBRH01000280.1:22946-35406 GCA_014578085.1 Cardamine resedifolia | reverse complement strand
ACATATACATACCATTATATATATATATATATATATATATATTATATATGATTAAGATTTGGAGTCATCTTTAGATTCTTTACTCTGTCTTGTTACTGCCGTGGGGTTTCATGTCAGATTGCCCACAAGGCCACAGTCTTTTGACTGTATATTTCTTTTTGTTTTTTTTAGTCCCTATTTATCAAATTATCTTAAACCTCAAAAAGTAGTATTTTTGGTAAGGTACTATCAATTACACTTAAAATCTAAAACCTCAAAAAGTAAGAATGATTCATATGCATAAAGATTTTTCTATCCATCCGTTTTATTTTATTTTTTATTTTTCGTCAATCCATCCGTTTTATTAGAATTCAAATACTTAAAACGTTTTGAAAAATTATTGGAACAATGATATTTCCAGTTTGTAAAAGCTTGTTATATTTTATCATTTTGTTTTTCATAACGGCAACATATATTTAAATTACAGTTGTGACTTTGGAATTGGAAGTTTGGAACTGATTAAATAATTTGAGTCCTTAATAATTTGTTTTTTTTTTCCCTTTGTTGTTGTACAGTCTCATCCGAATCTAACATCCCAAGATCGAACAAAGATATGCCGATGTCTCAACTACAAGAAACTAACACTGGAAACCTGCAAACATCTCGCCAGAAACCCGAAGATCCCTCCAGAAATCGCATTTCAAGCACTCAAGTCCAGATGTGAGAATGAACAACACACAACTGTAGAGGTTAAAGTTGTAAAAAAGAGTCTTTCTTGTAAATTTTCAGAAGAGAAGAAGAAGCCTGTAGTATTGCATCTCGAGATATCAGAGAAATTAGCCGAGAGGTTGAAGACTAGAGGAGGATCTAATAGGAGGTTTATGGATAGTTTCAGAGAAGGTTTATGAGGAAAATGGAAAGGTCAAGATAGAGCAGTCAAATCTTTCCAATTTATCTGGCAGTCTCATTTGCACCGCAATGTTGTCGAGAGTCTTGTACAAATCATCAGATTCGAAGTATTTTTTTATCATCAAAAGTTATGAATTCATGAAGCTTACCTTTCACTTCGATCAAGCTACATCCCGGCGATTTCACCACCTGTTGATCTTTCATTTGCTTTCTTATCCGAGCAACTTCATCCCAGTTTTGAGATTCCGAATACAAATTAGCCAAGAGTGTGTATCTCCCGCTGTGACTAGGTTGCATCTTGATCACACGGGAGGCTGCGTATTTACCTAACTTATAGTCTTTGTGTATCAAACAAAACCCGAACAGAGCCGCATTTGTTGGTTCCATTGGCATTCTCTCTATCAAAGCCTTTGCTTCTTCTAGCAAACCTTTTCTTCCAAATAAATCAACCATACACGCATAATGATCCGCATTTGGCTCCAAATTGAAACGTTCCTTCATGCTCAGGAAAAGCCTTTGACCCTCTTCCACAAGGCCTCCATGAGCACAGGCGCTTAAGACAGCAGTGAAAGTAACTTCATTTGGTGAAACATGACTTCTTAACATGGTCTGAAAGAGATCAAATGCGCCTCTTGCATATCCGTGCCCTGCAAATCCATTAATCATTGCGGTCCAAGTATACACATTTTTCTCAGGAAGTCTCTAGAAAACCAATATAGCTTCCTCTAAACACCCACACTTGGCATAAAGATCAATCAATGTTGTTCCCAATGTAGTGTTTATCTCAATCGAATTCTTAATCATATAACAATGCACCCTTTTTCCTTGATGAAGTGCCCCTACATGAGCGCACACCGAAAGAACACTACTTAGAGTCTTCTCATTAGGTGTAACATCACTCTGTAACATTTCCTCGAAAACCGACATCCCTTTTTCAAAGCAACGGTTTTGCACGTATCCAGCAATCAAAGCAGTCCAAGTAACCACATTTCTGGTTGGCATTTCATCGAACACTTTATGTGCATCAACATAACAACCACATTTTCCATACATATCGACCAGAGCATTTCCTATGAACACATCACATTTCACTCTTCTTGTTTTTAAGTAAAACCCATGAATACTTCTCCCAAATCGAACATCTTCAGCCTTCGCTGCAGTGATCAAGACGCTAACAACAGTCATTTCATTAGCTGCAATTCCCGTCTTCTTCATCTCCACGAAATACGTCATTGCTTCTGAAACAGAGCCGTTTCTCACAAACCCATCAATCATCGCAGTCCAAGAAACTACGTCCTTATCTTCAGTTCCATCAAAAACACGACATCCATAATTGAATAACCCACAATTAGAATAACCAGAAATCAACGAATTCCTCACAAAAATATCCGAATCCAATCCGAATTTCACGATATGAGCATGAAGCTGAAACGGATTCGCTTCTCTCAATTTGAAAACCGCCTTGATAAGCGGAGGAAACGTGTGGCGGCTAGGGACGACGCCGTTTCGCCTCATTTGAAGATAAGCAAGTAACGATAACCGACGGTTGAGAGTAATCCCGCCGGAGAAGTGGCCAACGAGCGAATCCCATAGTTGAATGCTGGGAGTTTGGATTTGAGATACTAAACGACGAGCGTAGCGGAATTGAGTAGCGGCGGTGCAGCGACGGAGAAGACGGGAGAGAAAAAGATCACGGCGAGTATAGAAGACTGGAGAAGTGAGGAGTAAGCAATGGATTTGCTTGAGATGAAGCAATCGTAATGGAAGATCAAGCAAGGTGTTGAAGTGAAACATTCATTACCGCGAATGAGAAATGAACAAAAGAGAGGTTTGTCTTAATTTTGAGTTTTCCAATATTCAAATTTCAAAGGTCGGTGTAAAGGTTTTTCTGATTTCAACGAACCGGACCGAACCGAACCGAATTAAACCAAAATTCCGTTCAACGAGATTATGTCAAGGTTTTGAAAATTGGGTGTGTGTTTTATTAAAATTCTAATTTTTTTTTTTTTTTTGTCAAAAATAAAAATTCTGATTATGAAATTGTGAACACACCACCATTAGACCAATATTCTTCACCTCTGATTAGTTTTGGTTAACAAAGAGTCGATTTCAATTGAACCGCGGTTTAGTTTTTTTTGTTGCCTATTTATTTATTTATTTTTTTTGTTTATTTATAGCCGTAGAGAGAGACAAGGCTTCGATCCACGTGTCCCACGTCAGCCCAAGAAGAAGAGGAAAAGATAATAATGAACTTTTCTTCTTCTTTTATAAACTTTTTTGAGCTCTACAGATTTTGCCACGAGCCACTGGAGAAGACGGTTAATGCCCAAAATTTGTGCTTCCAGCGGATATGCGTTATTTTTCTCCTTCTTTGTCAGATTACTGTTGGAGGTTTCGGTGAATACGATTCATAGATGATTCCACAGTCTTCTTCTTCTTATTGTTCTTCGAGTTTTAATTTCCGACTACCTATTTATGTGTCTCGTCGTCTGCTCTGTCCATGCTCTGATGAAAACGGTGCCGTTGTGTTCCGAGATGGGTTTGCAAGGCGTCGGAACTTTAAATTTTCCAACTTTCGGTTAATTTCCTGCGGAGTTCGCGGGGATTCGAAGAACCTAAGATTGACGGATTCTAGTATAAGGGCTGCAAAAAGTTTTGTTTTTTCTATGTTTTCGAAAATCCAAGGCGATGAAACTTCGCAAGAGTCCGTAGTTGAGGACGACCAAAACAATTTTAGTAATTTTAGGGAAGATTCGATAGTGGATAAGCTTAGGACTCAGTTGGGTGGAATCCATCCCATTCCGTCTCCACCCATCAATCGTAGTGTGATTGGTTTATTCGTCTTTTTCTTTTTGGTTGGTGTTGCTTTTGATAAGCTATGGACTTGGAGGAAGAGGCAGAGAGAAACAAGTGGAGATGGAAGCCAACGAGGAGTAGGGCCATGGCCACAAGTGCCAACCAGCTTCTCCTTGTTCCTAGAGAAGGATTTGCAAAGGAAAGAGTCGGTTGAGTGGGTCAACATGGTTTTGGGGAAGCTATGGAAAGTGTATAGAGTTGGGATTGAGAATTGGCTCGTTGGCTTGTTGCAGCCTGTGATTGATGACTTGAAGAAGCCAGATTATGTGCAGAGAGTTGAAATTAAGCAGTTTTCTTTAGGGGATGAGCCTTTGTCTGTCAGAAATGTTGAGAGGAAGACATCTCGCCGTGCCAATGACTTGCAGTACGTGTGTACTTGTTTGGTGCTAATATTTTTTATGCGTTGATCAAATTAGGGATTGCTCTTACTTGGTTTCAGTTGAATATTGACTTTCCTTTCAGTAAGAGTTCACGACTAATCTTACTTTTGAAGAATGACCTTTCCTGAGCATAAAATTATGTACATCTTTAAGGGGCATTGGGTACTTCAAAGTGTCTATCAGCTTCTAGGTTACTAATCTTGTTACTCTTTCCTGTTATAGGTACCAAATTGGCCTTCGGTATACTGGTGATGCCCGCATGTTGTTAATGCTCTCTGTGAAATTCAGCGTTATTCCAATAGTTATTCCAGTTGGTGTCCGGGATTTTGACATTGATGGTGAGCTTTGGGTCAAACTAAGATTGGTACCGGCACAGCCTTGGGTGGGAGCTGTATCATGTTCGTTTGTATCACTTCCAAAGGTCACATTTCAACTTGCAGCATTCAGATTGTTTAATCTGATGGGTATGTGTTAATCTTGGTCCTCTGTTGCATTCCCATGATATATTTTTTGTTGCTTCCTTCCTATCTCTTCAAAAATAAAGAGATGAGCCTTTTATAGTGAATTTTTAAAACTGTTGACTAGACTTGGGAAAGGTTAAGTCATCAACGGTTGCTGATTAAATGAAGAGACTTGAGTTTTTGCTTTTGTTGCAACTCACACGTTTTTTTTTTACTTGTGTCATGAATGGTTCTGATTATGAATTCAGGAATTCCCCTTCTATCAATGTAAGTTCTGTTGTGGCTGTTACTTCACGAAATTTTTTATTGGAAAAATTGTTCCTGTCAATGTTTAATACTACATGGACTTAGTGTTTTGAAATAGAAAGGCCACTTTGCTTGCTTAGATGACGTACTGTTATTTATTTAACTGCAATAGTTTTTTATGAAATCGAATGAGCATATAGTTTAAGCTGCATTGGTGCATTGTTCTGGTTAGACACCAGAATTTCATTTTGTTGACTGTTCTATTTAAGCTCCTCAGATGTTTTGAATTTGAAATAGTAGTTTCCTTCTCCCCTCCTATTGTTTTACGCAGCATCGTCTCTTACAGGTTCTTGACCAAACTACTGACGGAGGATTTGCCTCGATTATTTGTTCGACCAAAGAAAATTGTCTTGGATTTTCAGAAAGGAAAAGCTGTTGGACCTGTTTCAGAAGACCTAAAATCAGAAGAAATGCAGGAAGGCAATAAGGATTTTGTCGGGGAACTATCTGTTACTCTTGTAGATGCCCAGAAACTTCGATACATGTTCTCTGGTAAGCTATAGTTCCTTTTCATGTCATTATTTCCTTCATAGTTGGAAAAATAGAATAGACAGACACTATATTGCTGTAGTGTTAGTTTCTTTGCGCAAGTTCATTCGACTTCGTTGGGAACAAAGTAGCTATACTAAATGGGTCTATTGGTGAGATCTTTCGTTTTCCTCGATAATTGGTAACAGGCAAAACAGATCCATATGCAATTCTCAGATTAGGGGATCAAGTTATCCGTAGTAAAAGGAACAGTCAAACTACTGTAATTGGGGCTCCTGGTCAGCCAATTTGGAATCAGGTGAACTGCTTTGGATGGTTCATTTACAATGTGGTGGTGAATTATGATTAATTAAGGTTTTGAAAGGTAATAGGAAAAATGTGTATTCTTAATCTTTGCAGGACTTTCAATTCCTTGTTTCAAATCCTAGAGAGCAAGTATTACAAATTGAGGTTAATGATCGTCTTGGGTTTGCTGATATGGCTATTGGTACTGGAGAGGTAAATCATATTTCCTTACTGCATTTTTTATTGTAGTCTTTAGAATGAATAATAAGCATTGGTCGGATAACATAGAATTCTGAGAATCTCTGTAATGATTGCTTGAGGAATGAACATTGTCATTCTGTAGTCTTAGTAAGAGGGGGAAGGGGTGCTGAATATCTAAGTTGCTGTTTGCATAGCCTTATTACTTAGTTATATGTCTAGGTTGATCTCAGATTTCTGCAAGATACGGTTCCTACAGACAGAATTGTGGTTTTGCGTGGTGGTTGGAGTTTGTTTGGAAAGGGATCTGCAGGTGAAATACTGCTACGGCTTACATACAAAGCATATGTCGAGGAGGAAGAAGATGACAGGACCAATGTCATAGCCATTGATGCAGATGCTTCTGATGATGAAATGTATGATTCAGAAGAACTTGGCTCATTTGTGCGGAATGAAAAGGTTTCTTCAAATGGTGGTCAAGAGTCATTTATGAACGTGTTGTCTGCATTGATTGTGAGTGAGGAGTTTCAAGGCATAGTTTCATCTGATGCTGGAGACAGTAAACTTTCTGGTGGTGACTCACTTGGGGCTCCAGTACCTTCTAAGGCTGGGTTGGACTCAAGATCTCAACCTACAGATACTAGTAATGAGTCTGAAAGCAACACAGACGTGTCAGATTCGGCATTTTTAGCTGCAAATTCTGGTAGAGGCACTGGCGATGATAAAGGTATACTGAGGCTCAGTATCTTACAATATTACCCTTTCTATGCTTTACTGACCTGAGACCGTAAAACCTCCTAATTTCAGGATTAGCATTACTGTGGTTCGGTATAATCACAGGTACATTGGTTCTTATTGCTATCAACATGGAAGGCTCAAGTTTCTTCAATCCGTAATATAGTGCTGTACTGCTCACTGGAGATTTCTGTTGCAAGTAAGTCTCTTAACCTATACCAGAAAAACTTGAAATTTCTGCCCCTGGTTTTGATAGACATATACTATTTTGTCAGTTGTCTTCCTCATATTAGAACGTGAAAACAACATTTGCTTGTTCATATAGTCAAGAACCAACCTTGCACTTCATCGTTTCTAGAATAGTTATGCTAGTATTTGCAGGAAGCGCTTTTACTTAATTTATATTAGGTGTAGAGTCTGTTTCAGCTGCTTGTAGATAAAATTATGTGTGAATTGAAAATGATTCAGTGGATTCTTCTGCCTTTCGTGACATAGTTCGGACCTGATATTGGCATGTCTACTTTTTGCTTATATATTGGTAGTATTTAGTCTTTTGGTGATTAGCTGACCAATGCCTCTTTATTCTATGGCAGGTTTGGTTGTTATCTCTTCTCAACCTTAGATATGGCTTAAAACGAGGTCTCAGTTTTGCAATTAAATTATAATTCTGTTGTATGTACAGTATATAGCTATTAGAATAGGGACACTTCCTAGAGGTAGGAAGATTCGGATCTATTCTGTCCAATCTCTTATTGTCGTTTTACTGTTTACACTTGTGGTTGGCATACATGGAAAATAAAGATCAAAAAAATTCTGTATATCTTCTTTACAAATAATGTTCTGGCAGAGAAAAAACTGTTATCTGCAAGTCATGTGCAAAGACATCTACTATTATCAGTCACAAATTTGTACTTGAGAAAATGATTCTTCTGGTGTTTTCTTGACGTTTTATAGTTTATTTCATCTCACTAGATACTGCAATTTAAATATGTTCTTGTGCCATAGATTCGCTAATTCTGAAGGAGCAAAAAAATTTATGGAGATACCACTATGGGAGTCTGCACAAGGTACACATCTCTGTCTCTCACTATTGAGAAATATCAAATATAAGTATAGATGGTTTCATAGGATTGGTAGTAGGAACAGAGCTTGGTTCTTGGTGTCATCCTTCATTTCCATTCGCTTATGGTAAGATTGGTTGACAATCCTCGTTCTAGTTATTAAAGTGGCATTTCATGATTCACAAATAAAGGCAACATGGGTCTTCAGCCCGAACCTTTTGTCGGATGTATAATAGGCTGAGACTGGCATCTACATGAATTGAAGCTAACTTTGAAATGTCAATTTACTTCTTTAATTCGTTGATCTGTTAGTATGCCTGTTGCAACACATTGTTGGAAACTATGCTTCGAGTATGTACGGTATTTTCCATGCACAGGTTTGACGGGAACCAACTAAATAATTAGAAGACGCATATATGAATGGTGAGACATAACATTAAGTTAACGAGACTTGCAAATGCTTTATTTGTTTGTATTATTGCTAAAAATAAAATTTAATGTATAGAAGTAGAGAAGGAAGAAAACATGTGAGCTGTGACATCACGCAGATGGAGGAGTCCATTGGCCTGTAGGTTTCCTGATCTCTCTGCTTTGTTTGTCGTGTTTGTTCTTTCCCCATTTGTTCTCTTGTATTCTGAAATAATTTCATTTCGTGAAATATAAGAAGTAGCACATAATTCTTAGGGGCAATTTGCCAGCTAACCTAAAGAATATATATATAATATGCTCATATTACCTCTAGCTCTAAACATTTGTCTAGCTGAAGGTGTATCTTGTACTTCAGTCTTTGGATTTTTCTGGTACTATAAGCCTGAGAAGATTGAGTGACTCATGTCCTGTAACCATTTGGTTTCTTAACACTCATGGGATTTGAGTGACTTTTGTTTACTTACAACTGGTTTGGTCGTTTGATCCAGTGAGATAGGAACCTCTCAGACTTCCTAAAATTGTCAGATCTTGAGGCCCATTCGAACGTGCAAAGAGGAAGACGGTTTGGGTTGGTTACCTTTTTCCAGATCCGATAGATCATTTTCATCTTTGTTGTCATTCTAATCTCTACCATATTGTATTTCCTCACCAATCTTGGGGATATTTGGTAAGAAATGAAGTCCTACAAGAATCGTCATGTTGCGACGAAAATGTCATCAAAAGACTCAAGGGGAGATATGCAGCAAAGGATAGGATCGTTGGCAGGGCATGTAACCCGTGGATTGCGGTAGGAATGAGTAATGTGGACTAGAAGAGAGCCTGGCATTTTGAGGTCGTCTTTTATGCTTCATGCAACATCCTAAAGATTGACTAAGATAAAATGATTTCAGGGAAGAGCCTCTTGTTAACATGGGATATATCAGCCGTGACATTACTGAGCTCGATGATCTCACTGTTGGCAGACTCATTAATACTGATGTTATTGAAGGAAGCTCTCACGTCCATGGTTTGTTTACAGAGACACTGTTGAGGCTTACAAGATTATTCTAGCGGGCGGGAAACTTATTCCAAAGATGGGATCCAGCTATGGTGGTCCAAGGCTCCAAACCATGGTTTATAGTATTTTGTTCACAAAAAAAGAGATTTTTTTTTTGTTTTTTAACATCATATGGTGCAAGAGAATTTAGAGTCTTGAGAAAAACATGACACTTTACTTTTGTGAGTTATATGTATCTGTTTTTCTTAACAGCAAAACATTCAAAATTAAGCACACAAAATCTTAACTAGAAGATATGAAAACCCGAAGTAATAGAAAAAAAGATGCATTATATCACAAGTTAAAAACACCAAAGAGCTTCATCTTCTTCTATCAGTCGTCATCATCAGAGAAGGTAATCTTCTTACCGCAGAATATAGGTACCTATTGTTTCTTCAGATTCGGTTTGGTCTCCAAATCATCTTCTTCTATCAGAAAGCTTTCTTGTTGAATGTAGTCTTTGTACCAAAGCATCTCTGCAAGGTTGTACTTTGGTCGGAGAGGGTATGGAGTTATCTCAACAACGTCAAGAAAAGTCTTACGAGTTACGACCGCACAATATTTCACCGTTATTATTTCGCAGCGCCTTCTTTGCTTCGCTAGCAGAAGCAAACTCAACAAAGCCACAACCTACATGCTCACCACTGTGTTTTACAATAAGTCAAACACGACACACTTTTCCAACATCTCTGAAGAAACTGTAGATATTTGAAAATCCAACTTGGCAAGAGAGATTGTCAACGAAGAGCGTCTTTTTTCTTACGGCAACTTCCTCAACCAAATCAGTTTCATCAAATCCTTCCACTGCCTCATCTTCTTCTATCAAAAGGCTTTCTTGTCGAAGGTAGTCTTCGTACCAAATCTTGTGATCTATGCAATGCTCGGGTACTGGAGGATATGGAGCTGTCTTAGGCAAATCAAGAACAATCTTGCAATCGTGCAAATATTCACCCTTCTTATTTTCCAGCGCCTTGTTTGCTTCGTTAGAAGAAGCAAACTCAACAAATCTACACCCCACATGCTTGCCGTTTTTGCCTACAATAAGTCGAACATGAACAACTTCTCCAACGTCTTTGAAGAAATTGATGATATGTGATATTTCGGTTTGGGGAGAGAGATTGTCAACAAAGAGCGTATTTCTTACGGAAACAAAATCGGGAGTTTCATCAAGTCCTTCTAGTGTCTCATCATCATCATCATCATCATCATCATCTTCAAGGCTTTCTCGTCGAAGATAGTATCTTAGTAACAAAGCATATCTTCAAGGTTGCAATTGGGTCGTAGAGGGTATGGAGTTGTCTTAGCTACATGAAGAAAAATCTGATGATCTTTCAAATATTCATCATTATTCTGTTCCAGCGCCTCATTTGCTTTGAAAGAAGAAACAAACTCGACAAAGCCATAGCCCACATGATTACCCTCTTGGTATACAATAAGTCGAACACTAACAACTCCATATTTCTTGAAGAAATTGATGACACGAAATATTTTAGTCTGGGGAGAAAGATTGGCAACAAAGAGTACAACATCATCCTCAACAAAATCGAAAGGTGTCTCATCTTCTTCTTGTCCAAGGTAGTCTCCGGACCAAACCTTGTGATCTATGCAAAACTTTGGTCGTCGTCGATCTTTCTTAGCCACATCAAGATAGATCTTGATGTCGTCAAAAAATTCACACTTCTTTTGCAACGTCTATATATGGTAGAAAAAGATTTAATCAGCAACCCCTACTTTCAAATAACTAACTATTCTGTATATAACTACTTTTCAAATGACTAGTAAAATAATTACTATAAACTACTCTCACATTATTTGCTTGGTTAACAGAAGCAAACTCAACAAAGGCATAACGCCAAGTCTCGCACTTCTTGTTTACAGTAAGTTGAACACGAACAACTTCTCCAACATTTTTGAAGAAATCGATGCTGTAAAAGTGGATGATAAAAAACATCAGTCATGAAAAACTTGCTCCGAGAAGGAAGGTGGAAATTTAAGGTACTACTTACATATCTGATATTTTAATTTGGGGAGAGAGATTGTCTACATAGACCGACTTTTTTCTTCTTAAAGCAACTTCCTGAATTTAACAGCCAAGTGTGTTAGCATGAGAAAAGGACAAAAAGTAGATTCATCATGATCAGAATAATTAGTCATCTTTCGACTTTGAAGACAATAAGAGAACATGTACCTCAACATAATAGAGAGTTTCATCAAGTCCGCTTTCTCGTCCAAGGTTGTCTTTGTACCTACAATAACAAAAACCCTTGAGAGATCTCTCCATGTATATCAAAAAAACTTCATCCAATAGGCAAATAGTTAAATCCCTTACCAAACCTTGTGATTTATGTAATACCTAATAAACAAAATCAATAGCCTTAGTCTATACTGTAATGGCATTGAAACTCTAGCAATGAGTTACATAAACAAATCTCCATAACATGGAAAATCAATTTATTTGGGTCGAGCTTTCTTAGCCACATCAAGAGAAATCTTGCGATCGTGCAAATATTCACCATTCTTATTTTGTAGCGCCTACAGTATAAAAAGATTTAATCAGCACTCGTACTTACTTCCAAATAACTAACTAGTTGTATAATTTTCACACTAGTTTTTGTTCAAACGACTACTAAAATCTTTTTCATACACATAAACTACTCTCACCTTCTTTGCGTCTTTAGAAGAAGCAAAATCAACAAAGCCAAAGCCCATATGCTTGCCCTTGCGGTTTACAACAACTCGAACATAAACAACTTCTCCAACATCATTGAAGAAATTGATGCTGTAAAAATGTTAGTCTATGAAAAACTTGCTCCAACAAGGAAAGAGGAAATTAAAGATGATACTTACATATCTGATATTTCAGTGTCTTAAGAGAGATTGCCTACAAAGAGCGTCTTTTTTCTTCTTATGTTAGCCAGAAAAAAGGACAATATATGCAACATATATCTAATAACAAAAACTAGAATATATATCTAGATTTTCAAATTAAACTATAGATTGATTGTGTCCCCTTGCGTTTTCCATCTCCGTCGTCTGGTGAACCATTTAATCGATCTCTCAGGTGATCCTTCTGTTTTTTTTCCTCTGTGCTTGAAATTCAGAGTTATGAGAATTCCTAGGCTAGATTGGATTATGAAATTGTGCACGATTGTTTTTTTTTTGTTTAAACGAGCTTGATTTCTGCTGCAATATACGAAGAAGGAGTTGTCAAATTCAAGTTGACTGATTCGGATGATTATTTGATTAATTCCAAGTTGACTAATTTTGGTTTTATAAAATATATGTTTATAAATTGTAACAAAATAAATTTTACTTCAAATAAATTAATTTTCAAAA
>VBRH01000280.1:0-22760 GCA_014578085.1 Cardamine resedifolia | reverse complement strand
AATTAATTTTCAAAATATTAACTTTTATTCTTAAGAACCCCTAATGAGGTTCTACCATTGGAAGAGGAAAAAATTTAGAATTCTTAATGAGGTTCTTAACTTTTAATTAATCAAAATTTATATTAAAAAAATTGGTAAAAACCCATGAGAGGTTTGATAAGATCTGTCTAAGATCAGAGAAGAAATCGTTAGAAGGGAAGAAGAGAAATAGAGGGAAGTCACGTAGAAGAAGTAAGAAGAGAGAAAGTTTAGGAAATATGCCTTAGCGGATGTTGTAATTCATAACCTTACCCTAATGAGTTTCAGGAGTTTAAATACAACTTCTCAAAGATTAAAACGACAGCACATCAGAGACTATTATTATTAAGTAGTGAAACCTCTTTCTCTGTTAAAGGCTCTCTCTTCCAGCTCTTCTTCGATACTAGCCACTTTTTCCAATCTTCTTCCAACCCCCAGCTCTTCTTCCTTTGGTTCTTGATCCTCTCTTCATGAATGTAATTGGCACTCTCAACCTATCAAGGTTCTTACCATTGGAGATGGTCTTAGGTTACTTACGTACCTTCTCCTCGAAATCTTCCTTATGTTTCTTCAGAATCTGTTTGGTCTCCAAATCATCTTCCGGATTTCGCTTACCCAATAAATTAGCTTCGGCCATGGTGAAGATGAAAACAGCTAGGGTTTCTTTTCCGGCAAGTGTTGTTGAGACTTGAGAGCAAGCAATTAGACCCTCTCTATAAATAACAGGTTTTTGAGTTGTAGTTTTATTTTAACTGAATTAACTGAACCGACATGTCCACGTGGAATTTTCAATTATTTTTATAAATTATTTTGGCAATCAGTTCACGAGTGGCTATGAGATAGCAAACGTAGACCAACTCTAAACATGGCTTCTGTCTGTTCAATCTCATATTCCTACAAATTCATAAACTGGAGAATAAGAAACAAACCAAAGATCCTTTCTTTGATTCATTCCAAGTCTCGACGAAGAGAAGAAACAGAGCTGCGCAATGGCGGCCACAGCTTCCAAGTCTTCAAATTTCTTAGGATCCCATATCATTATTTCATCTCCAACACCTAAAACCACCAGAAAGCCTTCGTTCCCTTTCTCCTTCGTCTCCCATCGAAAATACAAATACCAAATCACTCAATCAGTTCTGCGAAACGAACAAAACTCGCCCAATGGAAAACCCAATTCGCCGTTATCGTCACAAGTAGCGTTAGCAGCTATTCTCTTTTCTTCGATGTCGTCGTCTTCGCCACGAGCTTTAGCTCTAGTGGAAGAACCAGCTTCTCCGTCGGTCGTTGTGGAAGCTCAAGCAGTGAAGCCTTCGACGACGTCGCCGTTGTTCAATCAGAACGAGATATTTAAGGCGCCTAGTCCTAAATCGGATCTTCCAGAAGGATCTCAGTGGCGATACAGCGAGTTTCTGAATGCGGTGAAGAAAGGTAAAGTGGAGAGAGTTAGATTCAGCAAAGACGGCTCCGCTCTTCAGCTTACTGCTGTCGATAACCGCCGTGCCTCCGTTATCGTCCCTAACGACCCTGACCTCATTGATATCTTGGCTATGAACGGAGTTGATATATCTGTGTCTGAAGGAGAATCTTCAGGCAACGACTTGTTCACTGTTATTGGAAATTTGATTTTCCCGCTCTTGGCTTTTGGTGGACTGTTCTTGCTTTTCAGGCAAGCTCAGGGAGGTCCCGGAGGTGGCCCTGGAGGCTTGGGTGGTCCTATGAATTTTGGACGTTCCAAATCGAAGTTTCAAGAAGTGCCTGAGACTGGCGTGTCATTTGCAGATGTTGCTGGGGCTGATCAAGCCAAGCTTGAATTACAGGAAGTTGTTGATTTCTTGAAGAATCCTGATAAGTACACTGCCTTGGGTGCCAAGATTCCTAAAGGTTGTTTACTTGTTGGACCGCCTGGTACGGGTAAGACCCTCTTGGCTAGAGCAGTGGCTGGGGAAGCAGGAGTACCGTTCTTCTCCTGTGCGGCTTCGGAGTTTGTTGAGCTTTTTGTGGGTGTGGGTGCATCTAGAGTTAGGGATTTGTTCGAGAAGGCTAAGGCGAAAGCTCCTTGCATTGTATTCATTGATGAGATTGACGCTGTGGGGAGGCAGAGAGGAGCAGGGATGGGAGGAGGAAATGATGAGAGAGAACAGACCATTAATCAGTTGTTGACTGAGATGGATGGATTTTCTGGCAACTCTGGTGTGATTGTATTGGCAGCTACAAATAGGCCGGATGTTCTCGATTCCGCTCTGTTGAGACCTGGAAGGTTTGATCGACAGGTCACGGTGGATAGGCCTGATGTTGCTGGCAGAGTCAAGATTCTTCAGGTTTTTTCATAGCTGTTTATAAAGCTTAGTGTTTGTCTCTTGAGTTATGTGAATGATTCTTATTTCTTTTTTTGGGGTTTGGTTTTATTATAGGTTCATTCTAGAGGGAAGGCACTTGGTAAAGATGTGGACTTTGACAAGGTTGCGAGGAGGACTCCTGGTTTCACAGGTGCTGACTTACAGAACCTTATGAATGAAGCGGCGATTCTTGCGGCCAGGCGTGAGCTTAAGGAGATAAGCAAAGATGAAATCTCTGATGCTCTTGAGAGGATTATTGCTGGACCTGAGAAGAAGAATGCAGTTGTCTCTGATGAGAAGAAGAGACTTGTTGCATACCATGGTTAGTATTCTTTCTTACTATTACGTTGGGAGCAGCTGGGATTCTTGTTTTCTCAAATGAATTATGAATTTGCAGAGGCTGGTCATGCTCTAGTGGGTGCTCTTATGCCGGAATATGATCCAGTTGCCAAGATTTCTATCATTCCTCGTGGCCAAGCTGGTGGTCTCACCTTTTTTGCGCCGAGCGAAGAAAGACTTGAGTCTGGATTGTATAGCAGGAGCTACCTCGAGAATCAATTGGCTGTTGCACTTGGAGGAAGGTTAGTTAGTAATGGCCTTGTCACAAAAGCCAGGTTTTGGATTTACAAAGAAGGGTTTTGATTGTGTTGAACCATCTCTCTCCCTTGTGTTGGCTGTGTCAGGGTTGCAGAGGAAGTGATATTTGGGGACGAGAATGTTACGACTGGAGCATCAAATGATTTCATGCAGGTGTCTCGTGTGGCACGTCAAATGATTGAGAGATTTGGATTCAGCAAAAAGATTGGACAAGTTGCTGTTGGTGGCCCTGGTGGAAATCCCTTTATGGGTCAACAAGTATATTGCTAAATGAATTACTTTGGTTTCTCGGTTTCATAATTAGTGTTGTTGGTTCGACAAGTTGGAGTATTTGTTACTTATATCCATGAAATGTTTTTTGCAGATGTCATCACAGAAAGATTACTCAATGGCAACTGCAGATATTGTAGATGCTGAGGTGCGAGAGCTGGTTGAGAAGGCATACAAGAGAGCAACGGAGATCATAACAACTCATATTGATATCTTACACAAGCTTGCACAGCTCCTGATCGAGAAAGAAACTGTTGATGGAGAAGAGTTCATGAGTCTCTTTATTGATGGCCAAGCTGAGTTGTATATTTCTTGATTCCTCTAAATTGCCATTGCTTACAACAATACCATTAGCTAATAACGTATATTTGTGTTCATATTTCTCCTGAACAGACATTTTAAAGTGGTCTTTTCTTTTTTATCCAATCCAACTTTATAGTGTAGTGCAATGTCTTTTACGTTATGAGCCTCTCTTCGCTTCCAAGATCGAGGCTTGTTTTAGCTTTGCAAGAGCCATGGCCTGAAGGTAAAACGAAGTGGGCATCTCATTTTCTTAGACGCAATGTTTTTTGAATTGAGAGAGCAACATAAGTAATTTGATCCGGTTTACAGCGGTTTAGATCGTTGGCTCATTTTCTTAAACGATTTTCAAAGTAATAACAAGACTACAGAGTAAACGAAAGATGTCTTAACACAATAAATTTACAGGGACGTGTATCTTTTTCTAAGAATCACCTACTTTGGCGACAATAACTGAAGCATAGTGAGCAATGTTGGCCTCAGGTGATTGTTTAAGCCTTGCGATGACTGGGAACAACTCTGATGACTTCACGAATTGTCTGCAAATCTGGTGGTTCGAACACATTTTGGCCAATGAGAAGAGTGCTATCTTGAGCGGTGACTCACTTGCTGTCTCTTTCTTGCTCGGGTTCAGTGCAAGAGCCGAGCAATCTGCAACCAGCCTCAGTAACGTCTGCACATAAAATAAGCAAAATTAGACACAAGAAATCCATGTATTTTGACCTGAAAAATTAATCGTATGTAGTTGTTACTAACTTGTAAAGCTCCTTTGGAGACTATATCTTCACAGAGTTTGTTGGAGTTTCGGACAAGGTTGCTCAACGCACCAGCAGCGTTTGCTTTTGTCTTGTCATCTTCAGCTGTGGTCAAAACGTTTGCTAGCTGCGTTATAGATCGTCTTAATTCTTCATACAGCGTGTCATTATGGTAAGCAGCGTTTCCAATCTGCAAAAGACAAGAGAAATGGAAAGGCCTCTTTCAAAATTTGATCAAAACTATTATGGAAGTGGAGAAACAAAAAAACTGTTTGTTAGTTTTTCATGATTTTACAGCAAAGCAAGCGAATTTCTGTGTTCTTTTGTCTGGATCAGCACATCGATCAATGAGGAGACTGATGATTTGATGTTCCGCCTGCACATAGTAAACACACAGACCATGTAAGAAAGAACACTCTGTTCTGAAACGTTTGAGGTCTAAAAGTAAAAGAAGCTTAGTGCTATAACTTACAAGAGAGCTGTAGAAATATCCATTGTGTCTGCACATATTTCCCAGAGCACTACAAGCTTTTGCGCGTATATTTGGATCCGAATTAGTAAGGAATTCCTTTAAAGGCTGCAAAACTGAAGCCTCGCCGATGTATTTATAGAAAGCCTGTACGGTTGAGAATAGTTGTCAAATTAGATAACAACGTTTACTTCCCTATCCTGTGTCTAAGCAAAGATAACAAATAGAATGCATCATGTGTTTATCCTGTGTCTAAGCAAAGGAACCAAATAGAATGCATCGTATGATTTTCATGTGTCTTACCTTATCCATCCTCGATAGATCAGATATGATCATCAAAATATCAAGTATGACTTCTCTTGGACTCGATTGGTTGAGTAATTTTTTCATTCTGTTAGGATCCAACAGACCTTTGCTAACAAGTTCGACCGCGAGACGTGGACGACCCACCATTTTGGCAAGAAAAGCAACGGGCCTTACTAAATCTTTTAAATCCAAGTGTTCCAAGCAACGAAGGATTAAACTCGGCACTCCCACCTGAAAAAATGATCAAAAATACAGCAAGACAAAGACATATCACTGATTGATCTATGTCCCCAGAGAAACTTTGATGATGTGTCAAAATCTGCTTGTAATATGTCGTCTATAATGAGGTTTCAGCTCATGAATCTTGAGAAATAAAACTGTAGATTCTAATCATCAGTTAAAACAAAAATATGTAGAAATCGAGGAACTAACCTCCAGGAGGACTTTTATGTATTTGTCCATATCTTCTTCTATAGCTTTTAGCAAATCTCTATCTTCCATGCACACTCTCACTCCAGGAGAGCCCATGTTGAGGATGAATCCGCTATTTACAGAAGCGGTGGCAGATAATGAACCTAGTTGACTTTGTAGAGCAACAAAAGGAAATGCTAGGAGATCAATTATCACATTTATTGTCTCTCTAACTCCATCTTTTCCTCCCCCGGGACCTCCCCAGTTCTTTACTAGCTTGATATGAGCATCAGATAATAAACAAGTAATCAGCTTCATGTTTTCAATCTTTACAAGAACCTGACGGAAAGTTAAAGTGCCGCCCGAAAGACAATGGCATATGGACGAAACAGCCCAAATAACGCCAATAGGCGACAAGCCAATCCGATTGGGTGTTTTCTTGATGTCATCTGGGGAAGCATTTGAAAGTTTGCCAGCTAAAAGATTGATAAGAAGCAATGGCGTTCCACTAGCAATAAGCTGCTGCACAGTTAAAGGTCCTCCCCACTTCAATCTGGATTCTAATAAACCGATACATCCATCAAGAAGTCCGTGCCATTTGGTAAGATTACACCTGGAAGGATGAGAGACGACTTCACCTTCATTACTTGGCATAGGCCTTAGATGATTACAAAGCTTAGTAGCTCGAGGAATAAGAGGCACCGCCATTTCAGAGACAGAAGATTCAGCAGACGATCCTTTTTCAAGAGAGAGAATAGATGCAAGAGCAAGCATAGCAGATGAAGAGTGATTCTGAAGAGAAGCTTCAATTTTATCATCTGAGGCAATGTGATTGGCTATGGCCGAAAGACGATGTAGATGCTTCTTTGGAGAAGTAGTAAGCATCAACAGGGCAGAATTTCTCCCAGTTGACTTCAAACACTGAGCAACTGTTCCCAACAGAAGGCATGAATGGAACACCAGAGTGTTTAGTCTGCCCTTGAAATTATTTGTTTCTCCTGTTTGTTGGTCCTTGGTTGATGATGTAGCATAGGATAGTATAGAGATTATTTCTGAAATAACAGTACCATCCTCTCCACCACTGACAACGGTAGTAATAGGCAGTGAACTGGGAAGACCGCAAAGCACACTAGGCATAATTCCATTATGAAGGCAGCATCTTGACAAGAGCTGAAGCATCACCATAAAATTTGATTATAGCGATGGACCAAAAAAAAAAATTATCATGTAATTAGTGAATCCGGATAACCTACAACTTTCTCAATTAACATAGCTAAACAAGGAGAAGAGCATCACATAATCACCTGAATTGCAGATATCAATGGAGCCTCCACTCGTTGGTGGAGGCAATGACTGACAGCAAGTTGCACATGCTTTGATCGAAGATATGTTCTTGTCACCGTATCGACAAGTTTCTCCGATAACGGACCCCACTCAGAGTTCCTATCGTCAAGCTGAGAGAGATGATGGCTCTGCAAAGCATCTAAAGGAAATACGTTGGTATTATCTTTCTTGAAGAATGTTTCTGAAGTATCTATGAGGATCCATATTGCTCTACAAGCTTCACAGGCAGCTGCTAACATGTGTGAAGAGCCAGAAGCTAAACTCGACCCAGAAGAAGCCAAACAAAGACACAAATGATCAACTATGCGAGACATGTTAGCATGCTCCAAAATCTGTTTAGAAGCAGAATCAGGAGTTGAAGACTTAAGATCTTCTGCAACTCGAGACAACATCGTTGTGATGCAAGAACAGGCCTCATATAAAATTCTCCCAGTTCCCTCTTCTTCCCATCCGACAACCTACAAACACAGAGAGTAATAAATACGTATAGGTGGTTTAGTCTCTAACAGACATGTACACCCAATGGAAGGTCACCTGCACAAAGATTTCCACTACTTTGGTCCAGTGCCTGAGGTAGGAACTATGTATGCTACTGCCTTCAGTATGCCCAACCAAGCTTTTAGTGACTGAAAGACTCTGATAAAGCAATAAGTCCGCGTTAAAAATCAGTTAACTTTCTTTATTTTCTGATTGTGGAACACATGCTGATTGTCAAATAAAGTATGAGATCTAATCAGATACATGCCAATTTTGGTCAAGAGAATTCACCTTTGGTATTATGTTGTTGAACTCGGATGATTTCATCCCAACAAGAGCGTCAGTGAAGTCTAGCAATGCACATGTTATTTTCTCAATCACTGCAACTGAAACTATGGCACGAGCTGCAACCAAATTGGCAATGATCCTGAGGGACTGAACAGAGCAAGCAACATCCTTGTCTCTGAGCACCAACCATGAAAGAAAATGAGAAACATCAAAAATTGCACCAATTCACTGGAAGAGATTAAACGATCATAAGACCAGAAAGTTGCAACCCTGTTTTTGAGTCTGTATTACGTTGAAAAGTTATTTATGTTTCCCATATTATGATCAGGTAGAAGTACAACCAATTCTATTAAAAAGGAACAACCCATACACCAAATTATACCTTTTACAATCATGCGGGGATTTTGACCATCTTTCCAGTGATAGCAAAACAAGATCCAATGCTTTATCATCTTCACCTATAATTTTTGCTCCTTTAACTGTGCGGGATGTATTTTCCAATTTGTCTAGTGCTGTGTTACCTGAACGGAGAAAACCAACCCAAGTATAACTGAGGATGATATATGTAGAAGGCAAGAAAATAACGAAACTCCTAAGGCAGCTAAGGTTCTTTTCACATATATGAAAATGTATATAGATTTTCTGACACTATGCAGAGAGACATAAGGGTTCTGACACTATGCAGAGAGACATAAGGGGAAATGAATTTTTAAAATTTGAAGTAAACAAAAAGCTGAAGTAAATTCCTACGAAAAAAATAAGAAAATATGTAATCATGGGAGTTGTGATAAATCAAAACAAACAAACATCAAACCTAGCATGGCACCGTAGAAAAAATCAAGAGAAATCAATATAGAATAAAAACTACATGCTTCTTTGAAGCAGAAAATGCGTTGGGCCTTGACCAACAATGAGAGGATGATATCCAATATATGTCAAAAAGCATCTCTCATTACCTGAACTTTTAACCTCCTCTTGGGTTGGGAATCCATGGAAATCTTCAGGAGATGGAGAAGTTACTTTAACAGCGCTCTTCATATTCGACTGAACATCAGGCAGAATGCTTGGAGCAGAGGTGTTCTCAACCAAGGTCACAGAGTCGCACTTTTCTGTGACATATTAACGCTGGAATATCAATAAACAAGTAAATGATTAAGAGACAGAGTCTAACCACAGGCTCAAGATAATCAAACCATTTCTCTGTTGCCCTCCATTTCCTTTGAGCTTCCAAGCTGCGTTATGGTCAAGTACTGGAGTATGCATTTCCTGAATACGAGTTCAAAATGTTCTTAGTGATCTATTATTCCTACAATACTTTCCAATTTCAAATCCTCTCTATTGAATGAAAAAGACAGTTTTAAGAAATTGCTCTGTACATAAGACATAAGCTGCAAAGTAAAAAGGTCATCAACATCAGATTGTTACCCTGGCTTCAACTTCCTCTAGTGATTCTTTAACGAAGGGGTGCTCAAGGAGAGCAGGCCAGGTTAATCGACTTTGGGGCACCTGCAATGTAATAGACAAACAGTTTAGCCCAGTCTAAGAATAATCTCAAACCTATCAATAAATGGTAAAAAGGACAGCTTGGAAATAATAGAAATTTCACCTTGTTGAGCAATCCTTTCAAAAAGCTTTTAAAAGAAGGACTCATTTCATCAGGATATTTGACAGGATCCTTGAAGATTCACTAAAATGTTAGCTCAAACTTTTAGCATAGACTATGGACAAAAATGCCAAGACTGATATACCTTAACAATGTGACGAATGAGAGCATACACAGAATTAGTGTAGAACGGAGGTTGGCCTACATATAATTCATACCTGATATATCACAGGAGATTAATTAGAACCATATCAAGTGCAGTGAAATATGCATTACACAAGAATGAAGCAAAAACGGAAAACAATGAAAGGAAAACCATCACGGCATTGCATTAATATATGCAATGGCTTTTCATAACAATAGAAATTAAGTAGGACAACTCAGATGAGTCTCTCCACCTACAATATAACACCAAGTGACCACAAGTCAGCAGTGTGATTGTATGGCTGTTCTCTCACAAGCTCTGGCGCCATGTACAGCGGAGTGCCTGATGTAAAATTTCGTCGATAAATTAATAACAAGAAGCGACTTATTGAGATAAATTTCGACGCATTAAGAAATAAAGATGTTAAACCTTTAATGGATCGCAAAACCACGGTGTTTGTGGACATAGCTCGAGCAAAACCAAAATCACATAACTGAAAATCAAAGGGAAGACAAGTAAGATGATGCTATAGAGAAATAAGAGAAACTTATAATCAAGCTGTGTTGAAAAGTATATTTGTTTCTACTTATAGTTAGCTAAGTATATGAGATTCCCAGCTAGCAGTATCCTCTTCTAGTACTTACATAATAATCTTAGTTTTCTGAAACAATCATAGACTGAAAGTTCCAAGGGTCATAAATCATGTTCAAGAAGTTAGTGCATAAAATGGCACTCATAAGAAGAGAACGTCAGTAGAAGAATCGTATTGTAACTTTAAAGCTATCATCGTTCCCATCTTTCAGAAACAAAATTATGTACAAGTGATGTGTCTGGGAAGCATAAAAACCAGCATTTCAAACATAATTCCTGGAAGCAGCAAAAGGAAAGTTATATTACCTTAACGACAGACCCAGCACCAATAAGAATGTTTTGTGGCTTCATGTCACGGTGAATTATACGGTTCGAATGCAAGTAGTGCAGTGCTTTTACCTGGATTTTAGAGAATTTTTGACATCGTCTTATCAATCATAAAATAGGAAATCAAATATAGAAATAAGAACCATGTTGGCAAAACGAATTACCAACTGTTTTGCGATTGCTTGAACTTGCTCTTCCGGAAGGCACTTGTCATCTTCAAGAATCTCAAACAGTTCACCCTGTGAAATTAGGTGTTCCATTTATTTCAACATATAATTCCAATTACATGCTTCATAAATCAGTTCTTTAGAATCTATAATAAACAGGAAGAAAAGTACTTGGGCAAACTCAGTGACGACACAGAACTCTCGTGCATTTTCAAAGGAGTCGAGCATTTCAATTATATTCTCATGCTTGAGCTTCCTCAATATCTGAGGCATACAAAGAAGTTGGTCAAATCCAATGATAAAAGGAGACGTCACAATAGACTGGGATTAAAACAGATGCAACTCCAAGGAGTGAAATTTCCTAACCTCGATTTCTTGCCTTAGACTATGTATATCCTTGTCACTCTTTCCTTGTTTCATAATGAACTTCATCGCCACAGTCTGACCAAAGCACGATAAAATTATCAAAATCAAGATTTGATTAGCTGATTTAAGTAGCCGATGATGACGAATTGAATAACCCAACAATTTACCTGGCCAGTGTACTTTCGTCTTCCTTTGTAAACCCTCCCAAAAGAGCCTTCACCAACGAGCTCTATCACATGATAATCCTCAACACCCATATTTGAACACGATTGGCTTTTAATCTGTCAAATATAGCAACGGTTTAGCAAAAATGTTAGAGGCACAGATTTTATATACAAATAGATAGTGGTAAGTGAATCAAAGGGTAGACCTTATTCATGGATATAAAATTTATAATATATAAGCAACTGTCAACAACGACTTCAGAGACAATAACTACTATATCATGGTATTTGCCAACAGATACGTAAAGTCAAACAATGCAGTTCTGATATGATAGTGTTCATGGTGTTATAAATTTGTTATATATTATAGAAGGCCTCTGGTAACCAACTGGGATGTCCCTGGAAACACTTGAACGCAAGATCTGCCCAGCAGCTTTCTGAGCAATAGTAGGGTGCTGAACCTGATCAACCATTTTGAACTCTGCAGAAATACAAAACCATTAATTAAAAACTATACATGAATATATCATACCAAAGCAGAACAAAGAAAGCTTTAACAAACACAAATTTGAAATACCACAAAATGATAGCTTTCAAATGTATCACAAGTAGATCAACAACCGAAGGTCATATCACAACAAACCAACCCAAGGTTATTGGAAAACAGTTGACCTTCTAAGAGTCTGAATTACATTTTAAGAACAAACACAATTTCCAGGAAAATGGGGTCGCATCAACAGATCCAATACATTTTAAACTAGAAGCAACAGATCCAAACTAGAATACACAGATCGAATAAACAAGAATAACAATGATTTGAGGGAACTATAAAGTGTCACAGATCTGAGAGAAACGACTCGTACCTAAGAGAATCGATGGATGAGCAAAATATCTGGAGCGAGACTCCGCCTTTTTTCTCACGGAGATGAGAGGCGAAGCAAAAGAGACGAATTTTCTCTGTGGTGAAGAGGCGAGAGCTTTGAAATGAGCAATGTTAGCCCTTTTATCGCCTCTAGAAATAGGGCCACAGAGTCGCGGTCGTCACTCGCCAGTGGGGACGGGTAATAATCTAGTGCAACAGAAACATTTGGGCCTTGCTACTGTTGCATATCACGGCACCAAGACTCAATACAGCACAGATGAGAGAGTCTATGCTCAGTCTGATTCGATCAATAGCTTAACTAAAAACAATTTCTAAACTATGCTCCGTTTCGATTTCTTGTTTAGCATAGCGAATCGAATGAGTGGAAACATCAAATCAAGCTATAAATGCAGATCTTTAACCCGACTGGCAACAAAATCAGCCGATGATGGGACTAAACGGGAAAATCAAAGATTAAGGAGAGTAAAGACGAATTAAAGAACCGATGCTCACGAGGATGCGTAGAATAGACGAAGAGGAGGCCGGCGGAGATGGTAGAACTGGGGACGCCGCCGACAAGGAACGGTGGAGGAGGTCTTCGGCGGTGAAACGAAGAGAGATCTGTGGGATTGATGTTTGGAGAGAGATAAACTGTGTGTGTGTGTTTGGATATTCTCGGAAACTTTTGAAATTCAAAAAGAGGGAAAAATCTTTACTTCTCTCCCAGATTGCTGCTCTCTCAATACTTTATAAAAAACCACCACTCTTAGTTTCCGGTTTATTTATTATCATCTTTTACAAAAATGTACCTAGACGTTATTGAAGTTTGAAAATAAGACCGTGGATTTTAAATTCTTAAATTTAACCCTCTGAATTAACTCACACCCCAAATATATCTTTTATATACAATTGTGAAACCTAAGAAATTTAGAAATGGATTCGCCTGGTCTAAAACGAAATCAATTTTAGATGCATCTTGAGTTTCAAGAAACAACTGAGGAGATATCATACAGATACTAATAGTATAAGACTTTACCAAGTAAAATAAAAAAAAGTTGGATTTGTGCGAGTAGAAACCATTAAGGGTATGTATGGATCGGATATTCAGTATTTTTATGGTATCTGAATCCGGATCCATAATTTTGTTATCCGGATTCGGATCCAAAAATTTCAGATATACGAATTTCTGGTATCCGTAAAAAAATTGGATATTCAGCGGATATTCAGATCTGTTTTTTGATTCATTTTTAAAATTATGATTATCATATTTTTACAAAAGCAAAGAGATAAGATGGTAACACGGTGCAAAAATGTTTTGAAACCAAAATAATTAATTAAAAGATGTCAATTTTGCATTTTTTACCTAGAATTCTAGAGATGGTCAATAAAAAAAATGTTTGTGAAGTTGAACATTGAAAAGTAAAAAAAATGAAAAAGACTTTTGCTAAATCCATTTTATGTGCTCAACATTATTTTAAGTTTTTAAAATCACCAGTAAGCCTTATTATAATTGTATTTGTTTAAAAATAAATACATATTATTTAAAACATCACTCCGGATCCGAATATACCCCCAAATTTTATTATTTGGATCCATACACCATGCATATACAAATTTTTGGATCGGATCGGATCGGAGAACGCATCGGATAATGAATCTCGGATAATTTGCACATCCCTATAAAGCATGAATAACTTATACTTTGGTTACATTTAATTTACAACAATGTCTTAAAGGCCTTACAAACTCTTAATATTGGCTACAACTCTAAGATGACATCCATCTCCTCTAATAGCCAAATTGAGCTTTCGAAATCGCTGAAAACGCAATTAATGTTCTTTTTCTGTAGAGTGCAGTCATATGTTGTTCAAAGAACTCGATGGTGGCTAAAAGAAAATTTCAAGTACAAAGGCAATATCTATTGTAGATGTATCTCTTGTTTTTCTAGTTTTTTTCTCTACTTTCTAGTTTCTAGCCCAACTTTTTGTTTGCCTCCGAATGTTGTGGTGAATGTTTAATTCTTTTTCAATCGAATCAATATAGAAAGGGTTTTCATAAATCATAGGATACACTATGAAAATATGGTCCAATATGGTTTTCAATATTTTTTATCACGTGACATGAGACACGTCTCCATTGCTGATCTTATCATTTTCCAAAGTTTTTGGTGAATCTTTATCCTCAAATGAAAAATTAAAAATGGTATCTAAAATTCATCAAAAGTACGTTTTTTTTTTCAATTTATAATTCCGAGTGGTTAGCATTAACTCAACAACTTCACATTTTAATATTTTTCCTAATTCGAAACATAGTCATCAAATTACATTATTTTTTAGACTAGTGGTTCCTGTTTTCTTTTTCTTTTTCTGTTTTTTTTTCGACGACTAGTGGTTCCTGTTATATATTACTATGAGTGTGGTCTTCCGTATGTTTTATGTCAAGTTCAACATTGTCAAGTGTGCATAAACTAATCCTTGACGGAAAAGCCAAAAACATACACTACATTTGTTTGAATAAATTCCCTTTCTAAAATGAAGTTATTCTTTGAATGTTTCTACAAAATTATAATAACTACAAAAACTTATAAACATTTCTACTATTAAAAATAAAATGACTTCAACCCTTTTATCAAAAGTAAAATAAAAATAATAATGATTTCTACTAGTAAAAATAAAATGATTTCCCTTAAAATAAAATAAAATATCTGACGGAAGAGGAATGGGATTAAATAAATTTTAACGGTAGAAAATGAGACGGGAGGAGAGAGACTCGAATTCGGTCTTATTGGTTTGAATGAGATTAGTGAACGCCGCTGTTCTTCTGATATCCTCCTCATCCAAACCTCCGTCTAGGGTTTACTCTTCCCTTCCCCGCCGCCCTTTTCTTTCTCACTTCTCCTTCTCTTCCTCTTCGTCGACGTCTTCCATCGCAGTCATGCCGGGTTCCGAACCGTCGGAGATTCAGTGGTCAGCGAGGAAAGTCAGAGATACTTATATCGATTTCTTCAAAGGGAAAGACCACAAGTTCTGGCCATCAAGCCCCGTCGTTCCTCATAATGATCCTACTCTTCTCTTCGCTAACGCTGGTACGATTACTTGGATTACTAAAGTTTGATTTGTTTCTCTTTTATCTGTTTTTTTCATTTCCCGATTAGATTTGGAATTTTGGCTTAGTTGATCTGTGGAATTCAGATTTTATTGAGTTGGGATTAATCTCGCATTGGATGCTAGTTGATGAGTTTTTTCGAATGCTTTGTTCTATCTTCTTTTGACTTTGAAGCTTTGAGACTTAATTCATTCTCAATTGTAGTTTGGGTAATTCATAGACGGTCTGTTTTTGATTCTTAGCTGTGTATAATTAATTTCTCTTGATATGTCTGTGGCGGGGTCTGGCGACAACACATTGAAACTTCTCTGTTTTTCAAGGAATGAACCAGTACAAGCCAATATTTTTGGGAACGGCTGACCCAAATACTGAGCTCAGCAAACTAGCGCGAGCATGTAACACCCAAAAGTGTATTCGTGCTGGTGGAAAGCATAATGATCTCGACGATGTGGGCAAAGATACTTACCATCACACCTTCTTTGAAATGCTTGGTAACTGGTCATTTGGAGATTATTTCAAGAAGGAAGCCATCGAATGGGCTTGGGAGCTCTTAACCAAGGTAATTGTAACCTATACCACCTTGTTTTACCAATACCCTATGACTCAAAGACTATAATTTTCTTTCCGCACTTGTAGAAAAGGGACATTTGTCTTTGTTTGCGTGATTTAAGAAAATAAGCATGGTATTTTAGTGAAGTACTGTTTCATTCCCCTGCGACAGTTTGTCACAACTTTGTAAAGTGATTCTTCTCTTTTCATTAGGTTATACATTTCACTGAGATACCTTGCAACAGTATTTCATAATTTTGTAAATTTATTCTTCTCTTTTCGTTGGGTTGCATTTTTCATTGAGAGCTGATGAAAAGACACCCCGTTTTTCATGTCTCAGGTCTATGGGCTACCAACTGATCGAATTTATGCTACCTATTTTGGCGGTGATGAGAAAGCTGGCCTTCAACCTGATAATGAGGCTAGAGATATATGGTTGAAGTTTCTTCCATCTGGACGTGTGTTGCCCTTTGGTTGCAAAGTATGTTTGTTTCATTACTCAGTCATTTCATTTTAAATCTTTCTGGTGTTATGCGAAAAGCATTACAGCAAAGTTAAATATTTTTATCAGATATTTTTATCAAATTCAGGCGTAGGAATACACTATCAAGTTTTGGTAGCTGACAGGCTTTAAAAACCATTGTTTATGATTTCCAGTCAAAAACTTGTACCAAATGCAAAACTGAGGATTGTTTGATGCTACCTTTCTTTCATTTAACTCCTGATAAAACTGCAGGACAACTTCTGGGAAATGGGTGACACAGGTCCCTGTGGACCTTGTACTGAGATACATTATGATCGTGTTGGTAACCGTGATGCTGCATCCTTAGTTAACAATGACGATCCAACATGTTTAGAAATATGGAACCTTGTCTTTATTCAGGTACAAACCCTCTCTTTATCTTGGTTTTGTGGTTCTTCTTTTAATGATATTGTAGATCGTGTAACTGATACTCTTATATTATACTGTTAGCTAGATTGTTCTTCTTTAGGTTTGCTATTATATTCTCAATCGTTTCTGATGGGGCCTGTTAAATATGTTTTCAAAATAGTTCAACAGAGAAAGTGACGGCTCGCTAAAACCTCTGCCTGCTAAGCATGTCGATACCGGAATGGGCTTCGAGAGGTTGACTTCTGTTCTTCAAAACAAAATGAGCAACTATGATACAGATGTGTTCATGCCTATCTTTGATGACATCCAAAAGGTAATTTTTTGAAACCTTCTGTTGACGATTTGATGACATTCTGTTCAGATATTGAGTTACTTCTCTGTGGCTCCTCTTATTATGCTTTTGTCTCCTTATTTAGTAGTATCATCATTTTAGTTCATCTATTGTCAAGTGGATTAGGGATTTTGGTAATTCTATGGATTCTGTGATCATCTTTGCCTCTTTGATCTATGGGATGTTACAGTTATTCTCCTTTCCTGCGATACCCTGTCAATTGTTTTGAATATTTCTGATTTAGTGATTTAGAGTATAATGATCAAGGCATCCGGTTATGGGTATCCTGGAGATCATTTCCTGTTAGCTATGTCACCTTTCATGTATTTGTCTGTGTGAGAAATTATAAGAAAAGGTCTGATTGGTCCTTTTCCCCTATTTGATGTGAATCTTAAGTTGATGCTTTCACATATTTAGGCCACGGGAGCTAGGCCATATTCTGGAAAGGTTGGTCTGGAAGATGTTGACAGAGTTGACATGGCATATAGAGTGGTTGCTGACCATATTAGAACTTTATCATTTGCTATTGCGGATGGCTCTCGTCCTGGTATGTCTTGGTTTCTTGTCTCATTTACATTGGTGATGGTAAAAAGAAACATATTTCTGTGAGACGTCTTAGTAATTTATCATTTATTTGAGTTCATTCTTCTATACATATTCAGCAGAAAGTTTTTTGGTTCATTTATTTTTAAGTTGGGCGTGATGTGTTTGTCATTTTTTGTCCTCAGTCAATCTATTATGGTATGCAAATAGAGTTTCATTCTTTCTTGTAGTTTTACAAATACCATCTGATATCCACTCTCTTACAGGTAATGAGGGCCGTGAGTATGTTCTGCGGCGTATTCTTCGTCGAGCAGTTCGCTATGGAAAGGAGATCCTAAAAGCGGAAGAAGGGTTTTTCAATGGGTAGGAAATTACGCTTGATTGTTGTTGCATGTTTTGTTTCTATCTTGTATCTTTATAGTTGCACCATATGTTTTGATACGTGTCTTAGCTCAGTCTGTGTTTTTCACTGATCGGTTTCTGCTTTTGACCTGTAGGCTCGTAAGTTCTGTTATTCGGGTTATGGGCGATGTCTTTACAGAGTTGAAAGAACATGAGAAAAAAATCACGGAGATAATAAAAGAAGAGGAAGCGAGCTTTTGCAAGACCTTGGCGAAGGTGCGAGCTGGATTTAATTTCAGTCAAACCTTTTTAACCTTTATATTTTTTTTTCCTGGGCTCTTCTTTTACTTTTGTATATATTGTTTCCAATTGCACCATCATTCGGTTTTAATGGTGTTGATTGAACATGATTCAGCATACCATTATCTATAGGGAGCCTTTTTTCTGAAAGATGAATTGGTTTGACCTGTTGTCCTTATATTTTCTTTGTTATATAGGTGTGTATAAGAACAGTTAGATTAATTATATATTTTCATGGCAGGGAATTGAGAAATTTCGGAAAGCTGGACAGGCAGTTCAGGGGAATACACTGAGTGGAGAGGTACTTTTCTGATTATTTTTGTGCTGTATGTTATATGTTGCAGTATTTCCATCTGCGATGTTTGAAGTTCCATCTCAACAATTGTCTTCTCTTTGCAGGATGCTTTTATCTTATGGGATACTTATGGTTTCCCATTAGATTTGACTCAGGTATTTAAGTGACTCGTATTTATTTCTGAAAGATTAAGTGTCATTTTTTTAACTTTTATTCTCTGGTTTCAGCTGATGGCTGAAGAAAGAGGGTTGCTGGTTGATGTTGATGGGTTCAACAAAGCCATGGAAGAGGCGAGGGAAAGATCGAGAAGTGCCCAGAATAAGGTGTTTCAACTTTTCTTTCTTTCTGTTTTTACTTTCTTAAAGACTGTTTGATGCTATGGACAAAGTTTGCATGTACATTATCTATAACTGATCTTCTGATGTCAATTTTTGGTAGCAAGCTGGTGGCACCATTGTTATGGATGCTGATGCTACATCAACATTGCACAAGACTGGTGTGTCAGCAACAGATGATTCTTTTAAATACATTTGGTTTCAGGTTTGTGCTATTATTCCAGAAAACTGGTATGTTGCATCTGAATTGATGTTGGCAAAGAAATGAAGAAGTTAGGGCATAGAGTGGTAGTTGGAGTTTGCTTCAAATAATTCTTTATTGAGCAATTTCCCTGCCACATGTTGCCGCAGGATCACGAGAGTGAACTAAAGGCAATCTACACCGGCTCTGCTTTCCTGGAAAGTTCAGCTGCTGGTGATAACGTGGGACTAGTATTGGCGTCTACAAGTTTCTATGCTGAGCAGGGTGGTCAGGTAATCCATTTGATTTGATATGTAATCTAGTTTGCTGATTTCTTCCTTTCTGATAATGACTGGTGCATGAAACTGCAGTCTTCGTTATGTATGTATATGTAAACCTGGCAGTATGAACACTATCATATCAGAACTGCATTGTTTGACTTTACGTATCTGTTGGCAAATACCATGATATAGTAGTTATTGTCTCTGAAGTCGTTGTTGACAGTTGCTTATATATTATAAATTTTATATCCATGAATAAGGTCTACCCTTTGATTCACTTACCACTATCTATTTGTATATAAAATCTGTGCCTCTAACATTTTTGCTCTGGCAATAGATTTTTGACACGGGACTTATAGAAGGCTCGTTTGGTACATTCAATGTATGCAATGTCCAAATATTTGGGGGCTTTGTTCTTCATATTGGATATCTCTCTAAAGAAACTGGAGAGGTATATGTGGGGGATAAAGTGATTTGCAAGGTAACGCTCTGCATCATACAGTGTTTTTCTCATTCAGCATATTTGGTACTACCTAAATTGTTTCCACCTTCATTTTCTGAGCGTGTAGGTTGACTATGAGAGACGTAAACTCATCGCTCCTAATCATACTTGTACACATATGTTGAATTTTGCCCTGAAGGTATCCTTTTTCTATAAAATATAAAATAAATTACCTAAACGGTAATTACTAATTTTTTATTGGATCTCAAAACACTGTCCCATGAATTCAGGAAGTGCTCGGGGATCATATTGATCAGAAGGGATCAATAGTTCTTCCTGAAAAACTGCGATTTGATTTTTCCCACGGTACATTCTTCAATATGTCATTTTTATTTTGATGTGGATGGTCATTTCAATTGTCTGATGGGTTTGATAATTTCGAGTAGGCAAGCCGGTTGATCCTGAAGATTTGAGAAAGATCGAATCCATAGTGAATAAACAGATCAAGGATGAATTGGATGTATTTTCCAAGGAAGCAGTGCTTTCTGAAGCCAAGCACATCAAAGGTCTAAGAGCAGTGTTTGGAGAAGTAAGCTGTCCATCTATTCTCTTGCATCTTTATTAGTTTGGTTTCTATGAATTGTTAAAGCATTCTCACTCACTCTATTCAGGTCTACCCTGATCCTGTCAGAGTGGTGTCAATCGGAAGAAAGGTGGAGGATCTCTTGGCTGATCCTGAAAACAATGAATGGTCATTGCTTTCTTCTGAGTTTTGTGGAGGTCGGTTTCCATTGGCATTGGCTATTTGGACCAAAATATGTCTTTCTGAATAGAATATTGAGTATTGTGTTATTTTGTAAATTCCAGGAACCCACATAACAAACACCCGTGAAGCCAAAGCGTTTGCTCTTCTATCGGAGGAGGGAATTGCTAAAGGTATTCGTAGGGTAACTGCTGTGACTACTGAATGTGCTTTTGATGCATTGAATGTGGCGTCCGTACTTGAAAAAGAAGTTGAGGATGCATCCAAATCAGAGGGGAGTGCCTTGGAAAAGGTTCTTTCTCTTCTCTCTCACCCCTTCGCACTAAAATGATCTTACCTCTTGTTCATGTAGAACTTAAGGTGTTCATTTTTGCATCTTCACAGAAAGTTGCTGCTTTGAAAAGCCGGGTAGACGCAGCAGTTATCCCAGCAGCCAAAAAAGCAGATATAAGGGCTAAGATTGTTCAGCTCCAGGTAAGCTCCTTCGGCTCTACACTGAGCAGCATTGTTCTGCTTTCTACTTTGGTTAGGTTTTTTCCTAGTTCCTGGTAAAAGAAGTATTAAAGTGGGAGTTTTTCTCTATTACATTGCAGAATGAAGTGAGAAAAGCTCAAAAGAAAATAGCGGAGCAAAACCTGAAGAAATCTTTCAAAGTAGCAACAGAGGCAGCGGAGTCTGCAGCATCTGATGGGAAGACCTTCTGCATTATCCAGCTTGATGTAGGTCTTGATGTTACAGCTGTGCGAGAGGCCGTTTCAAAAGTCATGGAAAAGAAGGTACCCAGATTTTCTTAAAAGCATAATTTGTAGAAGCTATTCATAGAAAGTTTAACTTGAAGGGTTTGCTGGTGAATCTTGCAGGGAATGTCGATAATGGTGTTCAGTACCGATGAAAGCACAAACAAGGCGGTTGTGTGTGCGGGAGTGCCAGAAAAGTCGGATCAGTTCAAACAATTAGACGTAACTGAATGGTTAACTGCTGCATTGGTTCCTCTAAACGGCCGATGTGGAAAAGGGAGAAGTGGTCTTGCATCAGGACAGGTATGAGTCATTTTCTCTTTAATCTCCAATGGAGTTTTCTCCACAAAGAGATCTCAATCTTCAACAATGTTGTTTTGGTTTCAGGGAACGGATGCTTCTCAAGTGCAGGCGGCTTTGGACATGGCTGCATCATTTGCATCAATGAAGCTCAACTGATTTGATCGGGAGATTACATAATCTGTGTGGGCATAATAACCTCTACTTATTTGATATCATTGTTTACTACTATACCGTTTTTACACATGTTTAAGAATCTGTTAATTTTCTCAGTTCTTGTGATGGAGTTTGTGATATCACTCTTAAGTCAAAGTTCCCGATTGATGTGATATTCCTTTGTGAGACAATCGGATTTCCGGTTATGGTTCAAAATTCGGTTTATTTGATTTTTTGTCCGGTCGGTTTTAGTTACCATATGTTATAACAAGCATTAAAGTTTGTTTTTGATTGTTGAAACTGAATCGCACACTTCTAAAAACAATGATGTATAAAATTAAATCCTGAAATGTTTGGTTTTACTTCATTTGTGGGTTTGTGGATGGAGGTGTCAAATGGGTTGTGACACCCATTTTTGACCCATCCAATATTGTTCATTTTGATTGTGGACAAATTAGTGACTATGTCTATTAATAACCAAGCCCATTAACGACTATATCTTAATGGGCTATCCATGAGTTAAAAAAAAAAAAATTTGAACACAAATGTCTAATAAAAAAATCCAAACACAAATGTTTAAAATAAATATCCAAAGACAAATTTGAACATAAAAATTAAAAGTATATAATCCAAAGACAAATTTGAACACAAAAGTTATAAATACCTAATCCAAACACACATTTGAAACAATTGTTAAAAGTACACAAATGTTTTAAACTTCTTCTTCTCATTCGTTGTCTTCCTCACACACAAATCCATATGTATCAATCCCTAATGAAAGCAAATCACAGAACCATATACATAAGAATCAATATCATTGAAGCAAATACATAAGAAGCAATCTCTAATTGAAGTAAATGACAGAGAAACAATAGGCACCTGAAATAAGCTTAAACTTCTTCTTCTCCTTCCTTGTCTTCCTCAGATAAGTCAAATGGATCACCTAAGCACAACAGAAGAACAAAAACTTTCTTCAAATACGATTCAAATTGATTAAGACAAAAAAACATAAGCAAAAAAACTTACCAATCTCTTCAAAGCCGCGCATCCAGTTCCTTGCACATTTGAAGGAAGAAGTGAGCTCCTATATTTGTTTAACACACGGCTTCCTATGCTAAATGAAGATTCTGAAGCAACAGTTGTAATATGAATGCTAAGAATATCACAAACCATAGAAGACAAATCCTTAAAACGGTTAGCATTATCTCTCCAATATGCTAAAACATCCAAGCTTTTAAACGCCATCATATAAAAACCGGCTCATCCAAATACTTGTCAAATGATGATTTTCCACTAGCACCAACCGTTTGGGAAAAGAAAGCATAAAACCCCTGAAAAATGTATAAAAAACATGATTTCATAAACATTAACACTAATTTACAGAGATCACTGTAATGTTAGCAAATAATACA
>VBRH01000279.1:49100-68790 GCA_014578085.1 Cardamine resedifolia | reverse complement strand
TTCTTCCAAATTGGGGAAGTGTCGAACCTGAGAGAAAAGAGCGTTGGTTTAAAACTTGCGGTAAACTTAAATCAAAATTTTTTAATAATTTTCAATTTTTAAAAATATCCAAATTATTCATAATTTTTAACTATTTCTGTAGCAAAACTATAATTAGGATTATGAAATAACCCAAGCAGTCTGTCATGAGTTTGAGCTTGTTACTGCATCTAGTTTACCTGATTGGGTATACGAATTGAAGAAAAGATGGAAACAAGAAAAACCAATCCCACGTTACATTAGACGTGATATTTGGGAAGGCCTCGTGCAATTTTGGGAGCAGGAGCGGAGTAAGAAACGGAGAAAAATCTACTCGAAGAATCGTAATAGCCCCCGAGATGGATACGGCATAGCCAAACACACTTCTGGGGCTATGCCGTACGTCCGTATACGTCGAAAAATGGTAATTTGAATCTAATTAATTATTTAAACAATCTTTTAAACATAGAAACAGAATTTTTTAACTTAACTTTATTGTTTGTCCTTTTTCACAAAGCGTGATCCCGTTACCGAAGAATTTCCTGATATGGTCACATTAATGGAAACAACTCATACACGGGCTGATGGAACTTTCGTCGATTTGAAAGCGGAGGCGATTATAAAAAAATGTAGAGAACGTGAGAAAGATATGTTGAATCAACTGACCCAAGAATCAGAAAATCCGGGAGAGGTTTCACTCACACAAATTCAGAAAAATGCTATTTTTCGTGAGGTAATAAATTTGTGTATTTAATTTCTTAACAAAAAATTTTTTACTAAATATTCAATATTTTTTTCTAGGAGACATCTAATTCTAACTTTGGATATGGATCAATTCCATATAATGAAAATGACGCTGGGATGCAATGGATCCAAACATCAAAGTTCAATGAAGTGCAACAGCAGTTAGTTGCAATCACAACAAAAAGAAATTGATGAATTACGAGCATCTCAAAGTGATAATGCATATTGGCAACGCATCATAGCCAATATGTATCCCAATTCGATTCCGCCTTCCCAAAGACCTCGTAACCCAGACGGATCTCTTAATACCGATGAAAATTACTCAATGGATACTTCCAATTGAGATATTAGTGATGAGTTAATTTCTTTAATTATGATTTGTAGTAATTTCAATATTTTTTTTCAATTTCAATAATTTCAATATTATGTTTAGTTTATGTATAATTTTAGTTCCGATAATTTATGTATTCTCAATTTAATTTAATTTTTTTTTCTACTTTCCTTCTAATTTCCGACAAAAAAAACTATAGGGCTTTTCGGAAATTTCTCGGAAAGTTTGAGTTTTCCGACCAAACTCCGGCTAGTTTTCCGATAGAGTTCCGACTAAACTTTCCTACAAATTTCAGACAAATATTTTCCGACAATTTGTTTTACGATAAATTTCCGACTACACATTCCGACAAATTTCCGACAAATACTTTCCGTCACATTTCCGACAATAGTTTCCGATAAATTTCCGACAAATATTTCCGACAATTATCCGACAAATTTCTGACTATTAATTTCCGACAAATTTCTGACTATTGGTTTCCCGACTATTTTCTGACTAAAATTTTGTTCTAACAGTCATATTCCGACTATTTCGGTATAGTCGGAATTTTGTCGGAAAATGAACTTTCCGACAAAATTCCGACTAAATGCTCTGTCGGAATTCGTGGTCTTTTCTTGTAGTGATTATCATTCGGCCGGTTAGAATTAACATGTATATACAAAATAAAGGAGCTTGTAGTTTTGAAAGGAAAAAAAAAAAAAAAAAGTAAATGGCAGAGAAGAGGTCAGGGACATGCGTCATGGATTGGTCCAATTTTTGTTATGTCAAAAGATACAGCAAACATTATTACAGTTATAATTAAGAGTTACCATAATAAGTAAGAGAATCAATTAGCTGTTTTGAGGGGGCATGACGTCATCTTCTTCTCTATGGTTATTAAGTTTTCTGTCAGTGCCTACTAATTAACCACGTCAGATGAGGTCACCGCCTATATAATATTACTGCACCCACACGACGCCTAACAAAGATACGGTCAAACTCTTTTTTTTTTTGTTTTTTCCTTCTCTTTTTGGAAATGGCAACCAAATAAATTTGTTTTCAAAAATCTATTGGATTTCGACACTTTTTTTAACAGAAGTATCGGCTTTCGTCATACCTCCTAACTGACGAGACGATTCTTCCAATTTCCTTTTTTATGTAAGAATCTGAGAATATTCTTCGATCATATATCAATTTTCCATAATTTATTTCAGCAAAGAGGGATAAGTATGGCTGTCTTTCTTAAAACTCGAATATCACGCATTAAACTAAATACGATCACGGATTTAGCAGCGAATAGATGTTAATTATGATAAAAGATTCCCAGCTTGGATTTGTTTATTGTATGTAGATGGTGTATAATATTACTGACATTTTTTTGGTAGTAAGAAAAGTAAAAGATGATCGGGTCAAATGTTCACATAGATTAGTAATATAGGCCTACTCAATGAGACCTCTAATTGCCCATTTTGTATAAATGGGCTCAAATATTCGACCCATTCATTTCTTTCTGTTTAAACCTTTTTTAAGTTTTAACACTCTTATTTTTGTGATGGCTCAAATATCCTAAACCATTGTACATGAGATTGGTATGTTCAAAACATAAAAGAGGGAGAGACCTAAAACGTAAAGAGAAATTTCATCGACAGATCAAATAATGTCGATGACAACTTGAAGAGTGAAAGCCAATTCCCCTACAAAATCGCAACACTGGCTTGCACGCAATCTACACTCAGGAGAAGAGAAGACAACGCATCATCATCATCACCATCATCATCATCATCATCCTCATTTTATTATTATATATAAAATACTGATGCTGCTGATGCAGTGGTCATCTCTCGGTCTCCTAAGGCTTCATTTTTAGATTCTTTTGAGGTTCTCCCCTTTTTTGCTTTTGCCTTGTCTCGCAATGATTCCTTAAAAATGTCGCATACCATCTGTTTTCCTCTGCATTTTTTGGAACAAAATGCCCCAAAGTATCTGTAGTTTTCAACATATTCCATTAGTCTCCGAAGAAAAGGAAACATGTATAACAATTTTACTCAAATTTAATTCTGAAAAACACTATTCGAATCTCCTAATTGTGATACTAACTATCATATCAATTCCACAAAGATCATAACAAGAGACCAAATTTCCAAGAACTAGAAGGAATTATTCACCGACAAGAGATTAAGATATTCAACAAGAAGATAATTCACGATGTAAAATTACAAAAAAAAAAAAAACAAAAACAAAAGGAAAGTTGAAGATACTGACCCATACATGTAAATGTCTTCGTCGTGACGTAAGTTACTCTTGCAGAAGCCGCATAGCTCAAGAAAGTTTTTGACATGAACCTGAGCCATATCTTTCTCCGGCAACCAATCTGAAACGGCGGTGGCTTGACTCTCCAAGTTTTCAGGATGCTTATCTGAGAAGCTTGGCGCTCGCAGTCGCTTACCCGAAATCCTTAAATCTGTCATTGCTGCGTTCAGAGTTTTGGTGGGATGGGTGAAATTAGGGTTAACGAGATTTCCTGATTTATTGGGGCAAAAGTTTTGAAGTATTTTGAGAGGGGGGGAGTGAAGTCGTATATATTTCATCAAACTGATTACAACTTCATTCTTTGGTTTGGTTATGATCTTCTGCGCCGAGACACAAGGCTCAAAATGTGACAGATGCTCCTCCACATGTTGATTTGAGTATTTTGAATAGAAGATTTCCTACCTTTTACAACCTTATAGCCTTTTAATGCTTTTTGTAGCCTTTGTGGAATAAGTTGGTAAATGCCATTAGATTTGCATACCATTTCAGAATTTGTACAGCGTTGCAGTTTTCCATATAAGTCAAGTTATTCCCTTTCTTTTGATTTTTTTAATTCTTAATTTATATTTGTACCACGAAACCTTGATTTATACCAATTTTCAATGTTAACTTAGTATTATTGGAAACGTGATTTGTATATTTTTGAATATTTATATTTTCGTGATATTCAATCAGATTTTTTAATTAAAAATTCGTTTATGTTAGTACATTGGAAAACAATTTATGTAATTCGATTAGTCATCTATATTCGAATAGTCGAAACTTCATGACTGTTGACTTTATAACCTAACTAATATATAAGTAAGTTTGACTAGAAATTGACATGTACCAAAAAAATGTAATCGTTGTATAACTACACTTATTAGTTATTATGAGACGGATCTGGTGTAGAGACTTATGAACACGATAATATACATTTGGAACGTGCCAAACTAACGTTTTAACTTGTTTTATTAACACTTAATCCTTTTATAAAGATCTATTGTTTCGGATATTACACAACATATTATAACCAATAGAATTGACCCCGACTAAAACAAGTTCTAAGCCCTAACTCTCATTTGAATCTACCCGCTCATAGATTTCAAAGTCAAGTCTAGAACACTCACCTTCTTAGCTCTTTTGTTTTGCTTTGAAGATATAACCTTTGCGATATCGCCTAAAGTGATAATTAGCTCGAAGCCTCCTCTATCATATATATATGCTGAGCCATGAACCCTAGTTGGAGCCCTGAACCCTAGTTGGAGATCTCAGCAAATCTTCAACTCGGCCATAAACTTGCTTGTCAATTTTATCCTCCCTTTAATCGGTTGTAGAGAATATTCACCATATCTCTACCATATCTTCGCGCCACAAGTTCTCCTCTAAGTAAGCTCGCGCCTTCTTCGTAGTTGATATCCTTGTCAGCTTGCAAAGTCTTGAGACGTTCTGATGCAGCTTCCTGACTAACACAGAACACTGTCCTTTGGAAACTGCATCTTCGGGATATAGTATAATTTATTTTGGGTTGCTAAGTTCGAACTGAGATTTATCTAATTACCAATTGATTGTTGAGCATTTGGGTGCAAGAGTGTTATAAAACATATCTCATCAAATGTTACATAACATATTTTCAAGAATCATCTCGTAGATGTCATAGATCGGTTATTCGTATTTGGGAATGCAACATCAAAATGAAGATTGGTCAAAGGTAACTATGCGGCGGTTTTGATTAAAAAAAAAAAAAAAAAAAAACTATGCGGTTATTCGTATTTTCACCTGATTCGCATGCACAAGCAACATAGATGAAAATGGCGAAGTAGTTTGGATTAGGGTCAAAGATGTGGTTCTGTACCAAGCGTTTTAGAGAAATATATCAGTGAAATTTAGTGGTCTATTGGTTAAAACCGTTGAATTTTCTTACGAGTCGGGATTATTTTTTCTTGTTGTTAATTTTGTTTTATGCCCAAACATGATAGATTTATCGAGTAACTATAGATTCATAAATCGAACAAATTTTTGAAGTTTTTTTTTAAAAAATTCTGATTTTGTGCCGAATTGGGCATAATTTTGAGGGTCGGGTGATTAATGACGACAAACGCCTCACCGTTGTGGAATCAACCGTTTAAGATGTGATTTCGAAGAGTTTGAGTTATAAGCCAATTTTTGGTACTAAATGTATATGTATTAAGATATTTTTAATATTAAATTGTAGTTGGTGGCCTTAATTTGAAATTTCTAATTTAAAATAATTGGGATTATGTTCGAGTATATCGGTTACACATGTTAAAAACCGATCTATATATGATTTAATTTATTTTGTACTCATTCTTATTCAATTAGTTGGTGGTGTTATTAGTTCTGTTTGATTACAATTGTCGTTTTAATATTGCGAAGAAAAAATAAAAATATATTAAAACTTTTATCATGCCTTTAGTTAACACACATAACTTTTTAAAATAATAGGAATGAAAATGTTATTTTGTTTTAAAAATTGTATTAAAAATATAAAACAACATTTTATACGAGACAAAAATAGAATTGTTGTATAACAATATGAAACGGAAATAGTATAATTTATGTGTTGGGTTGCTAGGTTCGATATAATTTACGAATTGAGCATCAATGGGTGCAAGAGTGATAATATCCCAATATTGTTTTATTATATTTAAATAATTTTGGTCATTTTTTCACGTGTGAACGAAAAGAATATATGTGTTTGATGAAAAGAAAACATAACGACAAAACAAAAAAGGAAGCATATTGATATTTTATGGAAATAGTGGTAAGGAACCAAAAACTGAAGCCGGTAAGGTGGCAAATAAAAGGGAAATAAAATCCAACAATTCGGGTTTTAAGGTAAGAAAAGAAAAAAAAATGAGCATCAAATAATCGATTAGAGTAAGTAAAACGACGTTGCTTCTTCATTTAAACTACCAAAAACTTTTTTTATTTTTTCTTCATCCTTAACCTTGATTCTCTCCAATCTCACCGCCTCTCTCTCTCTCGCCGGCAGGAAAAAAAAGATATCAGAAAATCTCGTGTTCATCAATAATCTCCCACTTGGCCTTAAGGCGCTCAGGTAAAATTAACCCCTAAATTCTGGTTTTGGGTTATTATGCTATCTTTGATTCTGACCTCCTTGGATTTATTGCTTTTGTAAATCGTCTTCAGTGCTTAAGTTTTCGCATATTGCTTCATTGGATTCGATGAAATGCTTGCTCTGACACCCCAATATTTGATTCTCTCTCGCCTCAGATTTTAGGTTTTTTTTTTGTTTTTGTCTGTGTCGTGAAATCGATTGATTAATTATGATGCAAAAAAGAAAGAAAACAATTTAGGTGTTACGGTTGCAAAAAGCTTGCTTATTTGATCCCCAAATCTCACATTTACACGCTTTTCTGGTTTTTAATTTAGTGAAAATTCTGTTAAAAAAAAAAAAAGAATATAAATCTTGTATGAATGAATCTGATGTGTATGAGATTTGTTGTGTGTGTGTAGCAAAAGCAAAGCAAAGAAAACAATGTCAGGGCTGATAGAAGGTATTCCAGACGCAGTGGCAATGAGATGTCTGGCTCACGTTCCTTTAGAGCTTCATCCTAATATAGAGCTTGTGTCTCGCTCCTGGCGAGCAGCCATTCGCAGTGATGAGCTCTTCAGAGTCCGTCAAGAGCTCAGCTCATCTCAGGATCTTCTCTGCGTTTGTGCTTTCGATCCTGAGAACATCTGGCAAGTCTACAGCCCCTACTCCGATCGCTGGCTCACTCTCCCTCTCCTTCCTTCCAGAATCCGCCACCTCGCCCATTTCGGGGCTGTCACTACTGCCCGGAAGCTCTTTGTTTTAGGCGGGGGCAGCGATGCTGTCGACCCCCTTACCGGGGATCACCACGGCACCTTCGCAACTGACGAGGTCTGGTCTTATGACTTTGTTCAGAGGCGATGGACTCCGCGCGCTTCAATGCTCGTCCCTCGTGCTATGTTCGCCTGTTGCGTTCTCAATGGGAACATCATTGTTGCTGGCGGATTCACCACTTGCCGCAAATCCATCTCTGGAGCTGAGATGTATGATCCCGACCTTGATGTCTGGACATCCATCCCGGATCTCCACCGGACGCACAACTCCGCCTGCTCAGGTCTAGTCGTCAAAGGGAAAGTTCACGTTTTGCACAAAGGCTTATCGACAGTGCAGGTTCTTGAGAGCGTTAAGCTCGGATGGGCTGTGAAAGACTATGGCTGGCCGCAAGGTCCAATGGCGGTTGTTGAGGACGTGCTTTACGTGATGAGCCATGGACTGCTCTTCAAGCAAGAAGGTGACACCTCCAAGATGGTTGCCTCGGCCTCTGACTTTAAGCGCAGGATTGGAATGGCCATGACGAGTTTGAGCCAAGAGGTTTTGATCGTTGGAGGAGTCATTGGACCTGATAGGTTCAATTGGGACATCAAGCCCTTGTCGGACGTCGACGTTTTGACAGTTGGGAGTGATCGTCCGACGTGGCGGAAGGTGGCGCCGATGACAAAGTGCCGTGGGACAATTCTTGGCTGCACCCAGTTGACTATCTGATGGGAATGTGCTTGAAGACGACGTCGCCTTTGTGTTTTTCTTCTCTTTCTTTTTTTTGTATGTCTTTGTTTTTCTTCCTGTTACTGTTTGTTAAATGTTTATTTTGATTATTTTGTTTTTAAATCCTCTTTTAGAAATGAAAAAACAAAAGATAGCTACGTCCCTAAAAAAATAAAAATACCATCAATAGAATGAGTTTCTACATTTGTGATAATATTATTATATAACATCAAAATCTTGCCATGACACCCAACAAACATAGCTACTACGCCTAGTAATTTCTGTTAATATTATTGATGTGTGACCATCTTAATTCAAATTAGGCGTAATGCATTTTAGTTATAGAAAAGAAAAAATCACCTAACTAAACCACTCCATATTCCTTATTAATTGTATTGATTTGCCTTTAATGGGCCTGCTTCAGTGTCTATTTGGCCTGGATATTTGGTCATTGGTGACATTAGTTCTGTTATAAAAGTTTATTCTTTGCGAAATAAAAAAACCACTCCATATTCATAGATCTTGTAATGAACCATTGACTTGAGTGGGCTATAAAATGGAGATATCATCATATTGGGTATGTACAGGTTACTCATTTTATTTCGGTGTTGGGCTTAAACAATCAAAGAGCAATATGGATTTGGACATCTGAGGGATCTATCATTGCAGTAAATGGTAACCAAACTCTAATATTTCCTACCAAAAAAATTGCATATTTTCTAGGAGATTAATGGTTTAAGCGTAATGATTCGAATTAAGACATGTTGACAAAGAAAATAAGCAATGATATAAGAAAATGGACCTTTTATTTCATTATCTTGCTCATTTGCTTTTTCTTTGCGTCCAATATTTTTTCTTGCACGAGTCAAAGTCAAAGTCACTATCAACTCAAGCTCGCCAAATTTCAAACAATGATTTTCGTTTATACAATTACATCGGAAATATTAAGGAAATAATTTAAAATGTTCACACCAACAAAACCAACAACTAATCTTTATTTGTTCTATGTTCTTTTAGCAACAATAGTAACAAAATAAATGCTAAGAACATAGCTGTAGCTTTCTAGGCAAACCGAGACTAACAGGTGTTAGTTAACCCAAGTATATGACTTTTATATCCTTGGCAAACACATGATATTCCAGTGATGCCACTTGGTCACGTGCCCTTTCGAATCAACCAAAGATTGTCGTAAAAGAAAATAAAGTCAATTCTCTAAAATAACATAAAATAAAATAAAAAATTTAAATAATATTTTTTTATTTAGATTATAAATAACATTTTTATCATGGATTTATTTAGTGATAGAATAGTTTTTTAGAATTAATTATATTAGAAAGATATACACTATTTATAATTGTGAGATAATGTGATTTTTACTGTGTATCCATGAGAAAATTACAATATTAGTATCTAATTTTCTTTTTATTTATGTGAGTTATCATTATATATATATATATATATATTTTTTTTCTTACAGATTATTCTATCTCTTTTTCTTTTTCTATTCTTTTTGTTCTTCTTCTAAATTCTTACTTTTTTATTATCTCACAAATAACATATCAAAAAAATTTAAAAACAAATTTTATATTTTCAAATCTTGTTGTGAATATAACAAAATTCATTTTGTATGAAAATACAATAAAAAATATCATGTACACCATCATCTCTGTACATCAACTCCGTACGCTGTCTCCAACTCTCTATACACGGTCTATGTACACCATACATCTTCATATACACCGTCTCCCGTACACTACTTATGTACACCCAAAAATTTCTTTGTACACCATCTTGTATATTGTCTTTATACATTTTTATAACCACTATCTTATATACTATTGTTTAGATTGTTGCATTTGTACGCTATCAAACATTAGCGTATTAGTCACTGGCGTAAACAATATTTCATTCAACTATAGTTACACACTTTTCTACAATACAAAACATGAACATGGTGGTATACATGACATGATGGTGTACATTACATGATAATGTACATACCATGACAGTGTACATATCATATTGGAGTACATGGCATATTTGTGTGTGAGATCATATTGCATATGGTACACCATCTTGTACTCTGTTTTGGTGTACAATGCGATTTGGTGTATAAGATAACTCGGTGTACGAGATAGATCAGTGTACGATATAATTTGGTGTATGATGTGTCTTGGTGTACGAGACGAGTTGGTGTACGGCGTATTATTGAAGACAATAGATAAAACGTTAGGAGCATTTTTGTCTTTCCAAGTTGAAGACTCTATTAACCTATTAGAGAAAGCATATTAGAGGTGAATAGTAAGAACATAATTCACTAATTGTAAATAGTGAATAACCTTCTTCTCCTATTATTTTCAAATAAAGTATTTATTCACCCAACTAAAGATAATTCTTTTGTATAGCACAAATTTCATAAGTTCATATTTTTAGGATTTAGGATTTAGGATTTAGGGTTTTTTAAACCTTAAACCATAAACCTTACTTTCTACCTTCTAAAAATTATACCCTAAATCCTAAAATAATTAACCTAAACCAATAAATTAAATTATTATTTTTTATAAAAATGCTAGTTTTGACTTAAATGAAAAATGTGCTATTTTTCGAAAAAAACTTATTTTGGTGCTATTTGAAGAAATTTCTAAAAAAAATAATGATATTGTTAGAACTTATAAAATATTCTTAACGAATCAAATGGATGATTTGTGCTGCTTCCACTCGAAGTTTTATTTTCTATCATCCATTTCAGGTGATTTAAAGTTAAAAACAAATTTTAATTAGTCACGTCTATAGATTGAGCCTCAAGCTTTTGCATTTGATAATTTGAGTTTCAAATTAATAAAATATATATATATATATATAGTAAAACCTCTATAAATTAATAATATCGAGATCAATATATTTTATAATATTTTATTAATTTATCATATTTATTAATTTATAGAAATAATATTTGAGTCAAAATATTAATTTGATACCGAAAAAATTATTAATGTATCGAATATTAATTTATAGAGTTTTAACTGTACTAATTGAATGGATCAAAGTTGTTGAATGGTTACAAAAACAATTACGGAATCGATGGATTTTTTGTGTATACATATAGCCTCATTACATCAATAATTACAAATCCAATGGTTTATATGATGAGAGTTAGACATGGCCAGGATAGGATAAGAAGTCTGTTTTGATCTATATTTGTTCCGAATTTTTTTTTTTTTGTCTTATATGAGCTATACCTATTTTCATTTAAATAATAACAATATCCATAATCATCAATAACGGATCGATTATTGAATAGAATGTCGAAGTTACCCGTTTGGTATTTGAAACTATCTATAACGTGTTCAAACTATTTTCAATATTTTTTATATAAATTTCCATGAATTCTCAATTTACCTAAAATATATGTCCCAGAATTTATGTTTATCCAAATTAGGGAAAATTTGGATATTAATTTTTAAAATTAAAACTTCTCTGTGAAATTTCACATTCTTGTATTTTATGAGAATTACATTGAATAATACTTTTGAATATTGGAATTATCCTATTTGACATTTACCCGTTATTTCTCGTCAATGATTAACCAGATCGTTATCGTTATTTAAAAAAAGGAGAAGGGATACAAATCCAATGGCTGGCCAATTGAAGCCCAATATGATTACTACGTAATGTAGAATAGCGAAAACGCGATTATTGATCGTGAAACAGTGGGACCCAACACTCCTGTCTTTTTCATGTGGGTCCCCCTTTGCCTAGCCCCACGGGCCACGGCTATATCCTTTATTATCCATCATCATCATATTACTAAAAGCATTTTTAATACTCCTACATCGGAATATTTTTCTCTACTAATTCTACTTTCTTCTCTACATGTTGTTGATTAACCATTATTAATGGTTGTTGTTGACATGAAGGAGCATTTTATCCTGACTATCTATCTAGCCGTATGCAATTACGTGGCTGATTATATAGTCTTGCAAATTAAAGTATTTTTCTTGAATCTTGGTATCATCCAGACAGAACAAACGAAGAAACGAATTTATTAATTATACTCCAGAATAAAATGAAATAATATCAAAACATTGTTATAGTCGTAGAATCCCCAAGTCAGAAAATTATAAAAGAAAAACCTCTATCGATATAGCTTTGCAAAATATATTAAATAGTCTCTCTTTTTACGAAACTACATCATCTCTTCAAATTTCTAATATTGTGACACATCAATAATATTTTTATTAATTTTAAGGTTTTTGCTTGATTTATTTATTATGTTATTTACACCTATATTCTCAATATAGCTAGCATTCTTTAATGATTTTGAAAAAAAAATTGAGAAGTCATTTTTTCGAAAACAAATATATAAACTACAATATAATTTTTGTCTTACTAGATTAAAAATATTTACTTTCAAATAAATAAATTAAAGTATTAATAATTATTATCTTTATTTATGAATTTTCTTTAAATTATAGAGTTTCATGCTTGTAAAGTATGAATTAATTTCTTTATAAATTAAATCAAAATATTATGATATATAATTTAAAATAATCAATAAGAATTAGTTTAGTAAAATGTACATAAATTTTAAAATATTTTCTTAGATTTTATTTTTAATTTTATAATTAAATATAATACTTGAATTTCAATTGGTTACATGGTAAAACAAAGACATGCATTTTGATGGTTATAGATTGGTGTTCGAACGAACGAGGATTCGTTCAATAGTAAAATACTCACAAAATTTTCTAGAATATTGAATGACAACTCTGAACCTTTAAAAGACATATGAAAATGTATGTTATATTGTTACGAGAGATACACTATAGTATCATAAAACTTTAACATCTTCAAACCAATATTTGAAAGAAAAAAGAGTAAAATCTTAAAAAAAAAATTTACAACTCTGAAGTCAATAGGTATACATAGAGAATAGACAAAAAAAAATATATGTGAAAGATAGAAAAGGTTAAACTTAAAACGGGAGAACATGGTGTATGTGGTTCAATCTTTTGAAGACAAAAGAAATAAAATTAATATGAGTAAAATTTAGAAACACATAAGGGTTAAGGAAGATTGGTGATCTATGTAATTGGTTCATGGTTCAATTTTATCGCGTTGATGAAGGAAACAAGGAGAACGAGGAAGAAAGAGAATGAATGTATTTTCAAACACATTAAAACACATTAGAAGTGCAAAAAGATAAGGGCCAGCATTAGTTGTTTTCTAACATAAGTTTTGAATACTTTTGAGAGTTCTCATACTTTATATTATGTGTTATTCAAGAGCTTATATAGGAATATAAATTTGGAGACTGAATATATGAGTGTTGAATTTGGGTTGAGTCGTGTGTAGTTGTGAGTATCTGACTTGATCAGTTGTAGGGTGCTTTTGGATGAAGTAATTTAAATGCTAAATTTTTTTACAAGCCCGAGTGGCATCTTTGGCACATCTTTATGAGAAGAATTCATATCTACTGCAATCGGATGGTTGAACGCGTTTGTTTAGTTATATTGTTCAATATAATTTTTTTGTTCTAAAGTTAACAACATAAATCAATATTACATATATAACTATCTACAAAATGTGAATATGAATATACAACAATCGAATATCTAAAAAAAATTCTGAATTCAAAATATTTTTTAAGATTTGTTATATCATATATATGTTATCGATAAATTTTATTTTATTAAATGGATCTAAAAATATTAAAAACCAAAAGATTAATATTTTATAGCAATTTTTTTAATAATTATATTAATAAATTATAATGTAAATTCTAGTTACCAATAAATTAAAATAATAATCAATATAAGAAGTTGACGAGCTTAAACAATCAAAGGCGATAGTTGGATGGGATTCGAGAAAACACAAGATCAACAACAATAAAAGTAGTTGCATCTTCCTCTTAACGATGAGTTATATTTTGGTCAAATATGTGATATTTCTATATATAATTTGTCATGTAATAGTAATACTAGTGCTCAACGCATCAAGATTCAAGACCCTTCAATCAATGTTTAGTGGACAAACACACGTGGCGCTTAAGTAGATCTTAATTATTGGATTAAGCAAAGCAGGTGCAATTGTAGGACCCGATCTTATTACATTTGTATTTTCTATCCACGCAACTGTTTTAAATTGAATAGATTATAAACATGTATTGATCTGTTTAATAATGCATTTTTAAAAATAATGTCACTGATTCTTAAATTAATCAAACAAGAAATCCAAACGAAAATGAATTATGATTAGAGAAAGACAAACGAAATAATGACAAAATGGCGTATAGAATAATGGATAAAAATTGCTAAGAAATAATTCAGAATAAAATAGAAAGGAAACAAGCCTGTGCATTCAGAGGCCCAAACATCAATGCAAAAATAATAATGTATCGCCGTTATGTGTACCTAATAATAATAATAAATAATAAAAAATTAGATATTTTTATATCAGTGAAGAAAAACAATTTAGATATTTTAGTTTCATCTTTTAATTTTGAAGTACACAAAAATACTCCAATTTATATCAGTGAAGAAAAACAAATTAGATATGTTATTTTCATCTTTTAATTTTGAACCCAATAAACGGTAATATTAGTAAAAAATAATGTATCGAAAATAATTGAGATTATGACAGCAGTCCTTTGTGTAAAAAATGTAATAGAAAAGGTAAGGGGTAAATTCGTAAAGTTAATGCAATCTCTTGATTAAATCCTTGTACAACGTCCCTCTTGTTTCGAAGATCACCTCCACTCCATCACACTCTCTCTCGAAAGCAACTTTTAATCTGAATGTTGTGAGAGAGAAGATACATCATCGTTTCATTAGAGAAGAAACAGTCAGAATTTTCCAATTATTGTTTCTACCAATTCTCTCTATTCTTCACTCTCTTTCCTTTCTTTAAGATATTTTATTTTATCATCCATATAATTAAGAGCTTATCTTCTCTTCTCCTTGGCTTCAGTTTCTCTGTTCACTCTCTCCCATGGAAGCTACTGAGTTATGATCCTTAATCTTACCGGATCTGACGGTCATAAACTATGCTGAGGAACAAACACAGTGACTAACAATGGCTGATTCGAAACCCAACAACACCCATGCCCATTCTTCATCTCTCTTTAGCTTTAGCTCTCCCAAGTTTAGGTTTTTGACTTCAAAGATGAGTCCTTTTGACTCCGACTTCTCCCTCATCAGCCCTACCTCCATCCTCGAAGCTAACCCATCAATCTTCTCATCCAAAAACCCTAAACCCACTTCCTATTTCCCTAACCCCCACAGGTTTTTTCACCCTCCAGACGCCTTTGGCCTCGCTGATCTCGTCACTCACACAGACCACTCCACTAGACCTGTCAACAAGATGGTCCTTTTCGGCTCTAAGCTCCGAGTTCAGATCCCTTCAGCTGATTTTGGAACTAAAACCATCAGATATCCTCCTGCTCATGGACAGGGACAGCTCAGTCCTTGTCTCCAAACGAAGGTCTTAACCGCTGATTGTGATTCCATACCTGACCAGACGGAGGACTACACTCGCGTCATATCTCACGGTCCTAACCCAACCATCACTCATATATTCGACAACTCTGTTTTCGTGGAGACGACGATTCCGACTCCTCCTTGCTCTCTTCCTTTACCACCATTAGCCATGGAGATCAACAACAACACTCATCATTTTCTAAGCTATTGCTACACCTGCAACAAGAGTCTTGACCATAATCAGGACATCTATATATACAGGTCCCTTCACTCTCTATATATCTATAATATCGATTACACTTAAATCAAAGTTCCAAAACTAAACTTGAAATGGGTTTGGTGCAGAGGAGATCAAGGGTTTTGCAGCAGTGAGTGCAGGTCCTACCAGATGCTTCTTGATCAAATGGACACCTAGCCCCCCTCCAACGAGATGCTTTTTTTTGTTTCTCTTCTTGATTTTGTCACACTTTTGTATTATTATTATTTTGTTTAGTTCTCTGACTCTGCCTCCTCTTCTTTTTATTCTTCTCTTTTTTTTTGGGTTGTTTCTAGTCGCCTGCAGATATATCAAAGATAGAAAGAGAGAGAGAGAGTTGATCACTTGTTTCTTTGTGTCATGAGAGTGACTTAGAGAGCTTAATAATATCATAAATTTGTAAAACAAGATCTGAATCAATCAATCTTTGCCAAAACTCGCTCTATACGTCTTTTATTGGCAATGATATTGCGGCCATTTGCTTTCATTAAATTTTCATCAATTGGACCGTTTAAAGTGAAAACAAATATCACTAGTCATTTTAGTCTGATTCGGTTTGCAAGTATCTATCCGCAAACAAACCAAACCAGATCAAACGATTGATGGATGTTTATTTTGGTTTTCAGAATACGGGCCTGCTATGAGTCCTTTCTAATACAGTCGCAGCTTTGAACCCACAAAAAAATATCCTTTGTCAGATACCATTTGTTGAATCTCAGTGAAATTTTATGAAAGGCCCATAGATTTTATATTAGAGCAGCCGGTAGGCCCAATTTATGGGACCAATTCGGATTATTCGATTGTGCTAAAAATGGTTCAACTGTGTATGTTTATTTTTCTAATTAGCGACTCGCTTTATATTATAAACTTAAATATTAAACATCATTCAACAAGAATTGTATTTGTTTCGTTAATGGTGGAGTAAATGTTAAGTCTGACGAGTGATGAGACGAGGGTCATAGAGATATCAAAATTGTGGTAATGTGTTCAGATTCTGAATCTAATGTCGTCCACGAGAGAAAAAAAAAAAAAAAAAAAAAAAAAAACTAAAATTCTAGTTTTTTTGCTTCAAAACTAAATTCAATTTACTATAGTAGACCATTATATTCATGATATATAGAGATTTATATAGGTGAATTGAACAGTGGTAAGTCTCAGTAGATCATGCATTATATTATGACACACTTTTGTTAATTATTCTTTGTTGTGAATCAAGTGATTCGTGAAAAATGAACATAGAAAAGAAACAAAAGCTGTCATGAATACAACAAATACACTATGTATGTAATATATTTAACGTACCTTTGGGTTTCTCGTGACACCATCATCCACCCTCATTCATTTCATTTTCATGTATAAGAACAACGAATAAATAAATGGAATAGTGAATCTTTTGCTGGTAAATCACATATATTATTACAAAGAATAGGCATTTATACCCCCAAAAAAAAAAAAAAACTGATATTTCAAGGCCGAATGGGGAGGTTTCCGCCAGAGAGCTTTCGTCCTTATTATGTTGATTGTCGTCGCTACACGACAAAAACTCTATTTTTCTCAGTAACAAAGCAGTACACACAAGTTGCCTTTTAGTTTAATAAACAATTGCTGAAAGAAAAATATTCAAGAAGACAAGATCTTAGCAAGATCCATGTACTATATATATTTGCCCCTTACTTCACTTTAAAATTACAGATTCGACTTCAATTCTTTCAAGAAAATAAACCATTTAAAGCAAAAACTGATAAGTACAATAAGCCCACACGTGTGCAGTCAGCTCTATACCACATGACGGTGCGGTCACGTCCATTTGTATTTCCTCTCTTCTCTTCTCTTCTCTTCTCTTTTAAGTTTTATAATTAAATCTATGTCATGTTCTTTTTTGTTTTTTGGTTAATTATGTAGATAAATCACACGTCTTTGAATATTAGGAACTTGTTAATTAATATCTGTTAATATATAACTATTTCATTTGTTTTGGTCAGAATTTATATTTGTTTCTACGGTATATTTAGTATTTTAACAAAACTAACTAAAATACCATTACTTAAAAAACGATTATATATACTTAGAAAATCTGTTGATTAATTTTAGCTCATAAATGAACTACATTATTATACAAATGATTAATAACTAAAATAGTAATGATCGTGATGTCCACAAACTGTCATTTTCTTAATTACTTTACAAATTTAAAAACATAGATACTTGTTTACTGATACTACATAATTTTATTCTACTGACAGATGAATGTTATAACAGTGATTTTGCATACAGTAGAAATAAATTATTATCCGTTCACATTCAACCAAAAAGTGGTTTGAGTCGTTTGACTAATATATGGACGTTCTTGCATTATTATTGGTCTATAACTCGTATTATTGGATCCATCAAACATTCGACTTAATATTTGAAAAGTAGTTGTTGGCTAGTTGACTCGTATTTCTTTTTCTTTTTTGTTGTCTCCCGTATTTATTGTTTTATTGATTTACTTCTTATACACAGTATATAAGTCAGTCGATAAAGATGATACCAAACACTTAAAAAAAAAAAAATTTTGGGGTGAATTGTTACACTCACTCACACACACATAACTACGATAAAAATTCATTTAATTGAAAAAATCAATGTTAACGCTAATATTCGTCTAATATAATCTACTGGATGAAAAAATATATTTTCACATTTTGTTGTATTTTTTAATATAAATAGTGCAAGATTTTAAAACTATCAGTGATTCGCCTTTGTATCTTTTATAAAATATAAACTCGTCAATTTTAATCCCCGTCGTCATATGTTATCTTCAAATATCATCCCGCCCAATATCCTTGTTATACTGGCTTTGCAAAACATACGAATTTTGAAGAAGAAAAGCGGACCCACTTGAAGAGGTTTTATCTGACACCGTTTAAATATTACTTTATCCAATTTGTATGTTTCAAAATATAAGATGTTTTACAAATTTTAATACAATTTTATTCATTTAATTGTAAAAGTACGTCATCAAAATAACTCATCAAAATAACTTTTGTCAATTACAAGACAACATTTTAAATAAAAATTAATATTTTCTTTAATTTTTTAATTAATTATTTTTATAAAAATAATATTTTATATTTTAAAATGTAAAAGTTAATTTTCTTAAAAAGCGTATTTTGTACCAAAACATCTTATATTTCAAAACGGAGGGACTATAATGCAAGTTTTTAGACCGGATTCATTACTAATCATCTATCAAATTGGTTAACAAGTCCTACATTGACCCCCCTTCCCACGAGTTCGATCTCCATAAATGACACCATATTTAACATTTTTTTCTCACACCATATTTAAACATTTAATCCTTTTTTTCTCACTTCTTTGGTGGTTCTCCAATGTCCATTAGTATTTTCCCTTTAAAATTTTATATTTAATTTACTTCTTTTTTTAAATGCTTGCATATATATTTTATAAATAGTTTCCTTTTTTATTGTTTAAAAGATAATTTTTTGACAACTGATAATTCAATATCTATAATTTATTAAAACAAACCATTTTTTAGCAATATGTATTTATATGTTAATATTTTTTAGTTTTCCTTTTAAAATTCGAAATATTATGCTACACTTTAATACTTTTGTAATATAATTTTCAAAATATATTATTTAAATTATTAAATAATATTTAGTCTAAATTATGACCCCGGTAAAATAATTTTATGGGTCCCCGAGCTTTACTTTAAATTTATCACTTAGGCACAACGTATAAATGATTGTGTTATGGATTAAATATATTATTAATTAAAGCATGGTACTGGTGGGCAAATATGGTCCCCGATAAATTTCTGCGTTTAGTTTAAAATTTTTAATCATTCCCTTTCCATTTATTATACTATTGTCGAAACAATAGTTTAAATACGAAAATATTCAATTACCAAACCTATCATATTCAATTACTTTAGCCGTACCATAGATGATAGAAGAACTCCAAGAAACCCTCGAGACTTGATTGCCTCCACTTTTATATTTATCTTTTGAAAACCAACAAAATTGCTAATG
>VBRH01000279.1:26048-46073 GCA_014578085.1 Cardamine resedifolia | reverse complement strand
AAAAAAAAAAAAAGAGAGAGAGAGACAGTAACTTAACGGCCGTCAGCGAGAGGGTTAACGGCAGATTCCTTGCAAGGACTTGGAGGGACACTGGACTTTCCTGAAGCAACAAGACGTTGCACGAAACTCTGAATTCTTTCTCCGTTAGTCTCCGTTAGCAACCGTTTAACTCCAAACGGCGCCGTTTCGACACCTCTCTCTTTGAGCAACTCCTCCGCCGGTTTCCTCGGCCCCACCATCTCGTTTCCGGCGCTTGTCAAACCGTTCGCCTGCATGCATCCACTCACTTCAATTATCTTTAATCGTGATCGGTGATATTAAAAGAGACAGAAAATCTGAGTAACCTGAATTCTAACGTAGTCCGTACGGTTCCAACAGAAAGCGTTCCCCAGCATCTGATCAACGGTATCGGAGACGCCGTCAAGCACGATGTCCACCACACACGACGTGGAACAGTCTCCGTTACGACGGAGTTTCCTTCCTGGAAAGGATGATATGGTCGACGAACCATTTCCTAACGACAGGACGAGCAGGTCATCCACGCCGTTAACTGACGGGAAATCTCGTTTGTTGTGGAGCACGTGCGTGACGGCAGCCGCGGTTGGATTGTTCATCACCAAACCCCCGTCTACGGCGGAGCAAGAGGTTTTACCGTCCACCGACACTACATTAAACGGTTTGAAGAGGCTAGGAGTTGCTGACGTGGCACGGCAGACTTTCCACAGCTCAAAGTCGAAGCTGGGAGACTCGGACGCGCCGGCGCGTGAGAAAACGAAAGGAGCAGAGGTTTTGAGGTCATAGCAAGGAACCAGGAGAGGCTTGCACGTGTCCTTCATTGTCAGCACCTTACCATCCTCTCTACGAAACGCCGCCTCCAACACCCTCTCCATGCTCTTCCCGGAATATCTCCGGTTCCTCCTGAAAACGTCAGTGTACCTGATCTCGAAGAGCTCCGAGTTCTTCTCCGTGACAAACTTAACGGCATCTGTAGCAGTGAACATGGGCCTCCCGGAGCCGTCGTCGGCGACAAGGAGGGCGGCGAGTATGCCTCCGATTCCAGTTCCGGCAACAATGTCGAAGAAGTCGGAGATGTGAGCGTGAGGATCACCGGTCAGAAGGCGGATCTGATCTTCGAGATGGAGAATAGAAGCAGCGGCGACAATGGCAGTGGTACCACCACCGTCGATGCTAAGGATACGTGTCTTCCTGGAGGTGTCGCAGTGAGAGAGCCATTTCTGTTCAAGCTTAGTGAAAATATCAAGAGTAACCTTGCTGAGATCCATCTCCATTATCTATTCAGAAAACAAGTATGGCTTTGTTGCAGAGACTCATTAATTGGGGGGAATGCGCAGCGATGAGTAAACAGAGAGACTGTGTGTTTACTCGTCTCTCTCCTCGAGTGAATGGATTTGAAGAAGAAAGGGTTTTAGTGATTCAGAGATAATTCCGGAATTGTGAGTGGGTGGTGGTAAGTTATATACTCTCCAGTGACGGTGCAGACTTTGTTTTCTTTTTTCTTTTTTCCCCATTTTTCATTTGCATCGTTTACAAAATAGGGGACGATCTTTTTTTCTCTTTAAAATGATTTATGAATTTTGGTGTCAATTTTTTACAATTAGCGGATGTAAAATTTTCAATGAATAATACTATTGTGACATCCATAATATGTATTTTTGTTAAAAAACAAACAAACAATTAACTCTTGTCTTTTATATCTATCGATGATAAATGAAGGACGACGAACCGGCAAAACTAATTATAATATAGTTTATGATATCAAGGGACCACCAAATAAATATAATACGCTATTTTTATTCGGACCAGATTTCATTTTATTACATTCCTTGTATGACTGACTGGTATATAAAGCTTATGGGCCTATATATTTGACATAATGCAAGTATTATTGGTTCAGGCCCAGTTCTGAAGGCTCAGCCCCATTTATATAGCCCATTCATTCGGTTCTTCGCAAGCATTGTCAAATCGTACCAAATCTTTTTCGAATTCTCCTTTTGTTTTGCCCAAAAAAATCATTGCTTACTTGATAGGTTACTTAATTTCACCTCAAAACATAATAATGATACAAATAGTAAAAGATACTAAAACATTGGATAATATTTGTTTTCTATGAAGCCACACGACCGTTGCCCATAAACCGACGATAGAAGATCACTCCTACCGAATACTTTAATCATTATGAATTTTAAAAAAAAAAAAATAACAAAAGGAAGTGGGTAGGTAGAAAAGTAAAAGTAAAACCACACAAAAGCTGAAAATTAGAGAAACATAACAAACACAAAACGTGAACGAATCTCTTAATCAATATAACACCAATGCCACCAGAAACACGACAACACTACCCATAGTCAAAGTCAAATTCGTTGACTTCAGCATTGAAACGGCATCAGCAGAATCTTCAGAAGCCGTGGCTGGAGAGGGAGACAGCCCAGCGGAAGGTGACGGGATAGGAGCAAAACCCGGGCTGAGGTTGGGATTGTGTATGGCGGCGCCGACTAGGACATGGAGCTTCTGGCCGGCTTTGCAGTGGCCAGGGAAGCCGCAAATTAAAGAAAGTAAAAGTGGCCGGATGTAGTAAGAGTCACCGTGTCGGAGCCGGAAGTGTAGGTGTCCATCGCTGACGTGGCATTGCACGAGAGGAAGTCACGGCGGGTCACTTGCTTGACGTTGTGAAACTGGCTGTTGTACACAAACACTGTAAAATATAATAAGCATGTAAAATTATTACATTTAACTCTAAAAAGAAAAAGAAAAACGTAAATGTATGTGTGACGTTACAGAGAGAATCTCCGGCGGTGAAAGTGTCGGAGGAAGTCCATTTATTGTAGTCGACGTTGCCGAGAATTGTCCATCCGGCGGAGCCAACAACCTGGAGTGAGGCTTTAGATTCTCCCAACATACCGATTATTATTAACACCACCATACCTATACACAAGTTTTCCAGAGAAAACCCCATTTTTATTTTTTCCCGATAACAATGAAAGTTAAACAGAAGAAACAAATTTATTATTTAGAAAAAGAGTTGGGGAAATTTGCATGGAACTAGAGTTGCATGCCGAGTCGAGCCGTCCACGTGTCCTTTACGCTGGATTGCGGCCCATATAAAGAAAAGCCCAAGTAAAAGAAATGGACGGATAGATTATAGTTAGGCGGAAGCGTTTCCTTATCCCGAACAACTTCTTCATTGACGAATACCACAGAAGATAGTTTCTAGTTTACTCACTTCACTTCTACCGTTCTACGGCTACTGCCATGGCGGCTTCGTTCTCTTCCACTGCTCCCACGACTCCGGTTCTTCAATTCAGAGCTAATTACTCCAAGTCTCTTCTCTCTCTCCCAGGTACGGCGTCGGTTGCCTTGGATTCCCGTTTGTTCACTGTGTATTATTTATTTGGCTTTGTTGGGTAATGTCCTCTATACCTTTGGTAGATTCATGTTGGAGGATAATCACTTCGGCAAAATTTCCTCAATGTTCGCTCCGGCTCGGTGCGGGCGTGAATCTCTCCGGTGGCCCCGTTGTGAAGCGTTCACTACAGAAGAGGCAGGTTTTAGTGATTATGAAACTAATGTGGAGTATTAGGGGTTTTTTGCGGAATTCTCTAATCCGATTTCGTGTTTCGTATTTGATGTTTATGTTTGATAGCAGTATCTCTGTATGATATTGTTTGGCAATTCCAGATTGGTGATTAGGTCTGCAACTATTGAAGAAATTGAAGCCGAGAAGTCTGCAATTGAGAGTGATGCTGTACGTCTTCTTCAAGCTCTTTGGTTATTGTTTAGTGGAACCGCGGAATCAATGTGGATTTTGTTTTCATGCATTTCAGAAATCAAAGATGGAGAAGACCATTGAAACGCTTCGAACGAGTTTCAATTCCATAAGGACAGGGAGATCCAACGCTGCAATGCTAGACAAGATTGAGGTATAATAACATTTACAGCTACATTTTCCCCAAATTCTGCTTCCATATATGTTTTTATTTTTTTTGGTTTTCAGGTGGAATACTATGGAAGTCCAGTAAGTCTGAAAAGCATAGCCCAAATCAGTACTCCCGATGGAAGCTCTCTCTTGTTGCAGCCATACGACAAATCCAGGTACATGCCCGTTGGTGCTCTAATGTTTTTTTCCTGTACAAGAATTTTCATATCTGCTTTATCTTGGTTGGTTCATAATACATCCCAATGGTTTTTTATGCCTTGCAGCTTAAAGGCTATAGAGAAGGCCATTGTGAATTCTGATCTTGGAGTGACTCCTAATAACGATGGAGATGTGATTCGATTGTCCTTGCCTCCCCTCACATCTGAGAGAAGAAAGGTATCTCTCTCTGGCTAGCCTATTTAAATAAATCATCTCTCAAAGATTTTTAAGGTTTGTGATTTTGCTATGCTGCCTTACCTTTTAATTGTACCACTGCAGGAACTATCAAAGGTTGTAGCAAAACAGTCTGAAGAAGGGAAGGTTAGTAGTGTTTGCCTCTCTTTAGTTGTGACCTAAATTTATGTATATGGGATTTTCAATATTTTCCACATCAGTTAGTTATTTTTCAGGGTGCAGAATGATGTATTTTAAAACTCTTCAGGTTCCTTGATCTTATCTTATCCCCTTCTTTTTCGTAATTGCATTCTCAAAGGTTGCACTGAGGAACATAAGGAGAGATGCGAAGAAATCTTATGATAAACTCGAGAAGGTTCCAAGGCTTTTTTTTAGTTTAACTTTTTCTTGTTGGCTATTCCTTGTGATCATATTCGTTAAAAGTCGAGGTTCATTTTTGCAGGAAAAGAAGCTGTCAGAAGACAATGTGAAGGATTTGTCAAGTGATTTGGAGGTAAACTACCAACCACACAAGAATTTGTTATGATAATACAAAAGTGGAGGGCGAGAGAAGTATTGATGGTTAAATGTGGCTGACAAAGGTTTGTTGTTATTGGTAATGGCAGAAACTAATTGATGTATACATGAAGAAGATAGAGGAGCTTTACAAACAAAAAGAGAAGGTATCAGCTACTATCCTTTTGTGTCTTTGATCCAACTTTTAGAGTAGCCATTTAATTACTACACATATATATGAAACCACAGGAGTTGATGAAGGTGTGAATAAAATGGTTGTAAGGAGATGCAACAACCATCTGGTAAAATCCCAAATCTTTTGTTTCTTTTACCTTTTCTCTGTTTTTTTTTGGGCTACAAGACTGCCTCCAGGAATAGAGAAGAGCTTTGTTCAAGTCTATTTTGATTTTTCAGTTGCAAACATTAGAAGAATCCTGTTTTTTAATATATATTTTTACATTTTGTTTGTTTTATTAATAGATCCCTCTTTGTACAGCAAACTCTTTTGTTAGTTTTTTTCGTGTCGATTACAATTTATGGTCATTTTCTACATTCCTTGAACCCTATCTCCCCCTCCTGTTGAATTCGGTTTTGGTGTTTTTTTTTCTTTGTGCTTTTTAGCTTTGCGGATTATATGATGTTGATCTAAGTTTTGATTTTATTTTACAACATTTTTTGGGTTGAATAAGTTTGGTTCATTACCCGGTTATGAAAAGCACGTATTACAACATTAAATTAATATTCCTTGTATTATATAATCTGATAAAACAGGTAATTGGAGGCACTTCAAATGCATTTTCCTTTAGTCATACCTCGCCGCATGGATAAATCCGTCAAACCCTATTTGTTTTTTCTACCATTATTCTATGACATCGGAAGTTGAATCGGTGGGTTGAAATTAATAAAAATACTAAACATAGAATTTTATTGTCGATTAAATAAATTGTATTCCAGCTTTTAGTTCTCGTTTCTTCATAGGTGGCGGCGAATTTGACTTCTGTGAATCTTAACCTAATAAAATTTTATAATGATGAGATATTCACGTATTTTATCACTACAAGTCTACAACGCTACAACATTATTTAATTTTGTATTATATAGATCTATGTTTAAGACTGTTAATAATTCTTTAATTTTCAAATAAATAGATAAATGTTTAATATTGGAAACACCTCGATCAACATTTTTATAATCAACCTATCCTTTTAAATCGTTCAAAATGAAAAAGGTAACAATTTCACGTTTAATATACACCTGCCATAGCAAACGGATGTGGATCTCGATTTAAATAGTCCCAAATAGGAATTTGATTAGTTTATTCGTAGTTGTTACTTGTAAGACATGCATGCATCAACAGTGGTGTGTTATTTACTATATAGATTTTTATTCTATTAATATCCAAATTTTAGAACAGATTTGTTATTATTAATAAGTGACCCCATAGACCGAGGTTTAAACCCATGATGAATATTTTAATTAGTAGGCTTCATGGGAGGAGTATATTATAATTTGTCTGTTTGCATTTAAAAACTGTTTATATCACTAATTATTATACTACTAATCTTTATACACAAGCATCGATATGCTACTGTTATAGTATGTCAAGTGGCTGAAATGTTGGATTCCTTATATCGGAACTCCAACAAAGCTTTCGTTAGTATGTGCTTTCAATTTTTTATGTATAAGTTTCTTACTTGTTTTAAAACTTTTATATACATATTTATAACCTATTCTATTATGGCGGTTAAGACGTACCAAATACTTACGGATTGAACCGTTTTTTTATTTCTTCTTTTATAAATTTTAGTTTGTGTTGGTGCAAACAGAACAAAATAAAAGTATCTACCGTAAACCAACTACGGATCCATTATATATAGAAATAAATTTGGTCTACAGTAACTGATATTCGTTGGTTTAGTTTGGTATGGCTTACTTGGCTCCATATGCAATTTCTGCTAAAAACATAATTATATAGGGTAGGGTCAAAACATTATTAAAGCACTTTAAAATATTTTATAGTTTTAAACATGATTATAATAATTTTAATTTGATTCTCCCTTCATTTAACTGCATAAGACACCGTTCGTCAGTCAACACTTTATGTTTATTAATATAATTATTTGATATACCATCATGCTGCTCTAGTCTCTAGACGAATATTTGTTATATTTTATATTGCTACGTTTGTTTCAAGTGCATTATCTTGCTACATTATTTTATTCAAAACAATTTTTATGTAGTTTATCTTGCTTCACTTTTCTCTGGACTTTAGAATTATATAGAAAGTGGAATACAAAATAATAATAATAATAATAATAATAATTTGTTAGTTCATAAGTCATGACGTTTTAAATTGCTTGCGGCGTGGCCAACGGTAATCTTTGAGAGAACGAATCACCGTGGATCTTTGGCGTATTGGACACGTGGCAGTATGAACACCGAAAGCCCTGCCTACTTTTACTAGCGATTCGTCTTGTGGCCGTGGCAATCAATAAACGCGTTTCGGGTTTATGGTGGTGACATCAGCATTGTTGCCATGATAAATCATTCAACCTCACTGGCCGAATATATATAGTACCATTATTAATAATTATAGTTAACTTAAACAGATTTATTGGTGACATAAAACGATTCATTTTTATTTATTGTAATAAATAGCAGTATAAAATAGTTAAAATATCTAGAACTAGTAAAGTCTGTCAAAGTAATGATAATAACAAACGATAATTTCATTAAAAAAATGAGATATCATTTTTTCATACTACCATAAACCATTTAAACGGATTTCTTTTACATAGTAAATATCGTTATAAGATAGTAGCATTTGGATTTTATGTATATTAAAATATATAATCACCATTAATATAAAAATAGTATAATTTAGAATAGTTTAAAAGCTCTACAACTTTTTACAGTGTTGTAATAAAAGATATATACTTGTTATATAACTTCAAAATGACATGTGTATCATCGTGAAAATGGTACGTGGGAATAGTCTGTTTACACGCGTATGGACCGCGCGTGGTTTGTAGCACAGCTGTTTTCAATAAACTTTCATCTTTTAAAATGTGCACTCTTTATTAGATTTCTTAGTACGATAATGGAGGGAGTTAGTATTAAATAGAAATGCCATGAACTTATTACTGTATTATTTAAATTAAATGTTTTGGGTGGGCAGAGGAAAAATATATATTAATATGAGGAACTTTATATAAAAAAATGAAAAAGAAAAAGTCATAGAATATATGAATATGATAATAAAAATGTGTGACTAAACATTGAGCAGTGGCTTTATTCCATAAGAAAGTGACGTTTCTGCCATGCTGGCGCCTTGAGATTGCAGCCGTCCAATCACGTCAAGATCCAACGGCTAAGATCTGGACATTCTGGTGATTTGAAGATCTGAACCGTCTCTCAACTCCACTTTTATCATAGGGTAACTGCAAAAAATATAGGAGGAGAGGAGGAGCATTGAAATATACAGAGATAGAGATAGAGAGAGAGAAGCATCAAGGAGTGCAAAAGATTATACTCCGTTGATGTAGCTTGCATGAATGGATAAAGCTCGAAGATCATCATCATCAACCATGGCTGCTTCTAATGGAGTCACTAAACGGAGACAGAGAATCTTAGGTATTTCTTCTTCTTCTTCCTCTTCTTCTCTCCTTGATTATTTTCCGATTTTCTGATGAGTTTGTTTTATTCCCATGTATCAGATAATAGTCGAGGGCAGATGCAGCAGGAGGTGGTGACGGTGAGAGATCGACCGGAGAAGAAAGAGCGAGATCCGGAATCGTTGAATCGGAGTAAAAGGAGACGAAGCGAGAGGTTCGCCCCGAGGAACGAGAGAGATGTAGAAGAAGATAGCTCAGGTGAGAGTCAGGGAGACGAAGATGTTCAGCATAATTATCACAGGAAGAGCTTCCCCAGGCATGCTTCTTCTTTGAAGGTCGCCGATGATATGATCGGCGTACCTGTCCCGAGAAAGGCTCGCTCAGGTTTGTGCTCCGTTTATTTATTTTTATTTTTTCTCTGTATTCAACTCGGATTTTCCGGGATATCGTAATTTTCCTTTTTTTTTGTTTTAAATATAAATTTGTTGCAGCATGTATAAAGAGGTCGCATGACTGCCGGACTTCGTCGGGAAGCGGTGGCGGAGGAATCCGAGAAGACCGGAGAAGACCTCCAACTTCGCCGGGGAGCTATAGCTTCGAAGTTGTTTCACCGTCTTCGGTCAAGCAGAAAAAGGTCCGTTCAGTACAAATACAAATGGTTTAGGTCCATGTTTGAGATATTAATTTCATTTTTTGAATGATTTTCATAGATTGTAAACGGATCCAAATCCCGGATACCGAAGCCACCGAAATCCTCTGGTACGATTGAAGACGACTTGGAGATCGAAATAGCTGAGGTTCTATCCGGACTGAAAAAGCAGCCTCGTTGCTCTAAGAGAGAAGACGATTCCGAGAATTCCATAAAATCATCGGAGGTTAAAGGTATTACGCTGATTCCTGACACTTGTTTGTCATTGAAATTGGAAGGTGATGATTCTTCCGCAGGTATAGAGATCGGTGGTTTAAACACTTGTACATCGAGAATCGAAACTGGGGACTTAGCCAACACTGATCAATCGAGCAACGGCACTAAAACTTCCAAGTCCGATATTCACAAGGAGAAAGAAGTAAGGCAAGCAACAACGAGCATATTGGATGGCGTTCAGGAAGAGCAGAGGCTAGATTCGGCGATGTCGACAGGGTAAATATAGATGAACAAATTTGGAAATCCATTTTTTCATCTTTTTATCCATCCATGTTTTGAAATATGATGTTTGTGTTTCCTTTTTTGGGTCTCCAGGGTAACCAAGGGTCCACCATTGGAAAACAACAGAGATGAGAGTAATTGTACTAGTAAGCTCCAGATTAATCTGATGGTGAGATATCTTCTCGTTTCAGTTTTTTTGCTATCAGAGAGTCTGAAATGATGAAAATGTACTAAAAGATTATTGTTCTGTCCATAGGTTTCTCCAACAATGCCGAGTGCATCTTTTCTTCCATTGGTTTCTGATTCCCTTGTTACTAAAGATTATTGCAAGGCAAGTGTAGATTTAATTACGGTTGTGTCTTGTTAAGCATTTGCATAATTGGTTGTTTATAACACTCTTTCTGTTCTGCTTAATGCAGCCAGATAGTTCTCTCAATAGCAGAGACAGGATTATTGTCAAAAATGAGATGAAGGTTGAAAAACGTGAATGGCTCAATCTTGATATAGAGAGACCCAACCAAGTGACCCGTACAGATTCTAGCCTACGATTACAAAATTTGGATTGGAGCCGACCTCAGCAGGCTAAAGCTGGTAATCACCCTTTTATATGATTATGAATCACCATCCAAGTTCCGGCTTTTAAGTTACCTTATCTTACCAATGTCTATCTCAATTTCAGGTCAAAAGAGTTCAATCTTACTTTTGCCTGTAGCTGTGGGTGGCTGGCCTAGTGGGCTTCCTCCTCAGGGGTGAGAATTGATTGCCCTGATCTGTCTTAGATTGTCTTGTGCTAGCTTAATGGCCAGACTCTGAAAAGGAAAATAAAACATTGCAGATATGAACCTGTGACCCAGACTGGTAAACCTGTGGATGGGAGCAATAGTTCTTCTACATTAGTGGAGGTATGTTATAGTTTCACATATGATGATTATTGCTTCTTCTACATTAGTGTTAAAATCATGGTTGTTTAACAAATGCAGGGGGATCCATTTTCTGCCTCTCCGCCAAGACCTACACGGTGTGCCACACACTTTTTCATTGCCCGGAACATTCAGCTACATCAGCACTTCGTCAAAACAAACCATCCCTCTACACCTGACAAAGCTTCTTTTTATCTGAAAGGTGGTGACTTGATTCCAGCCGCTGGAAACCCACCCTATCAAGGAAGCTCTCCTATTCTCAGTTTAAACACTCAGGCACAAGATACAATGTCAGTTCACATTTCTGCACTTAAGGATAATAAAGCCTCTGAAAGTGGTCATTTTGCCTCAACCAGACAGAATAAACCTCAACCACCCCCTGGCCAATCAAGTAGTATAGTGGTATGTCCTTGGCTTTTTATCTTATCACGAGTTTGTGTTTATCGCATAAGAATTTTACCGAGACTGCAAAGGTTTTCTTGAATAAAATATTATTTCTCTCTGAATGCAGCCTGCTCCAGCTTTCATCTTCCCCACAAACCACCATTTGCAACCGGTTATGGTACCATCTAAATCACCTCGTCAAACAAAGAGCCCTAACAATGAATCTGTCCACTTTAGCCATCCAAGTTCATCAGCCAGCGAAGCTTCGTCTCCATACTTTACTGTTCTTCCAAACAATGCATATTCCTTTCAACTGTCATCAAGCATCAGAGGTGGGACTCCAAACCAGGCGTTGCCTTTCTTCAATGGGTCCTTTTATTCGCCGCAGATGTTCCAACCTCCTCAGATTCTGCAGAAACAGAGTCACACCCAGAGGGAGCCAAAGGCTTCAAGCTGTTCCTCATCGTCCCACAGGCAACCACAAGTTAGTGTGAATAGTCTTTCAAGCCAAGCTAGTGCTAATGTTCAGAAACACCGTCAACAGTCACAAAAATCTGACGCTAAAGCTGCTGGAGATAACTCTGATTCAAGGGGTAGTAGCCACACTCAGAAAGGAGGCCCATATGGCCAGATCATGAGAGCTCCTGCTCAGCCACAAAATTTTTCCATGTCATTTGCTTCTTTTGCCGGTGGTGGTGCCCCTGCAAATCTGAATTTCTCTAGCAATGGCTACCACTTGGTATCTGCACCTCCTGTTGTTCACCAGAAAAAACATCAAGCAAGTGACTCAAAGACTGGAGGTGGAAGTTTTGCAAGCAATGCCGAAGACCCGAAACAGACTCTTCCGGGGAAGCCTCCAGCAATGGTGAATGGACAGACGCTTGTTTTTGACAATCCATCAAGAACCCTCAACTTTGTTTCTGGTGCTTGGCCTCCTCCTTCAGCAACAACAATAAATGGAGACCCTTCAGTGTTTAGCCAGCATCTCCCGCTGAGGCACCAGCAATCTGGTCGGAATAAAATGATGACTCATTTGCAGGCTGATTCTGTTTCTGCCACATCATCCCAGTGGAAAAACCCTGCAACCTCATCACTCACGTGCAATTCCTTAAACCTCAAGCAGTTCCAGTCTCAGCAGCAGATAAGAACACACGGACAGACTCAGATTTCTTTTGCGGCACCATCAAAGTTGCAAACTTCTCAGGGGCTACAGGGGAGATCTGGTGGCTCTTCTTCCTCTTCAGTCACCATGTCTGCTCCACATGACAAAGTGGCAAACCTCAAGGCCAGCAATAGCAAAGCCTTGCCATTATCACCTGTTCCTTCTTTATCTGCACACGCACAGGGACAGACGGAGATTTCAGTTTCCGGGTCAACCCAGAAGACCTCTCCGGTTTGTGGGAGGACCATGCCACCAATCATAACTTCATGCCCGGGTCATCTGTCTGAGCTAAAGTACTAGTTTCATCGAAGCAGACTTAGAAAGTCACCATTTTTGCAGTGTCTAGCTTCGGATTTAAGGTAAGGTGATACCCTAATGATTAGTAAAGTGAAGTGAACACTTTGGGTCGGTATCTAAATTGTTTTATGGGGTTGATTTTTCTTTCATTATGATCGGTCTAGTGTACATATTTAGTCTCCCACCCCCCCAAACAATTATATTTTAATTAAATACCTTCCTCAACATTATGCCGTAGACATGTAGAGACTCCGATAAGAAAGATAACAAACATTGTTATTTTGTTCCCTTTTTCGTTAAATACTTGTCTACTTCTCAACGGCTAGAGAAGCCACATTGTCTAGAAAATCTTCTCTTGCATTCTTATCAAACGGTTCTTCACCAATGTACAAGTCTAAGATTGACTTGCACAAGAGTTTGCTCTTCACACTCCCGACATGGTTTTCCTCAACTTAAAAAAGAAAGAAGAAAAAAAGAAGAGTTTAGACACTCTCAGCAGCGAGAAGGATGAATAGATAGATAGAAATATAGAATTTTACTTGCTACGCTGAGTACATGGCCTGGTTCCTGTGTCAAATCAATGATGGAGTATCTTGGGATTTTATACTCATCTTTGAAGAGGCCAGTGAAGCTACAAGTGACATAATAGTAAAACACTATAATATCAGTAGCTAAACAAAAAAAAAAACTAAAACTGGAATGTGTTAGTAGTACCTTTGAAGCAATTCGTTGTTGTCTAAGCCACCAAACTTCTTGAGTCTGTTTCCAACAGATTCTTGAAAAGCATTGCGCACAGATCGGATGTTGAGTTTGCCGTACACAATCTGTAGCCTAATAGTCATCTTTATATCGGCTTCCATGAGATCATCCATGAATGCCTTGTTTCCCCTCATCTCCGAGGCCGGAAGATTTGCGTACTTCTCACCCGCAAGTTTCTTCACATCATCACAATCAGCATACACTCCTGCGGGATGCCCAAAAAAGCTCATCAATCAACTCATTGATTCCTAAACAAAATCCTTCTTCTACTCTACGAATCACCCTGAAGATCTTTTTTGCCTTCAAAGTGAGGTCTACTGTTTTGGACACTTAGATTTCCGACAAGTAAAAGCTCTACTCCAATTCCTTACTCGTACTAACAATCTGAATATTTACATTTCTAAGTTCATTAATTAAACTTAAAAGAGAAATTCAGATTCATTACATCTAATAAATAAATAGCAATCACGAAAGTAAAAATGTTATTTTTTGATAAAAATAAAATCCCTAAACTTGGAACCACATATCAACAAAAACATCAGTTTCGGAAATGAAACTAAATCGATTAAATTTACCAAATGCGTAGACATCGATGTTCTTCAATCCCAATAAGCTCTTCTTCCGCAGACCGACGCCGAGTAATCGCCGGGAAACACCGATTGAAGAGGGAAAGGAGAAACCGGTCTTAGGTTCAAAAACTGGTTCGGGGCTAGAGTCGGCTAGTGTTATAGATCCCCATGGTAACAGAGACGAACGTTGAGAGGACAAGACCCACTCCAGAACCGGATGCCTGGGATTCCGCGACGCCGCGATCGCAGCTGCGGCACCCACGGTGACGGTCACTGCGACAGCGGAAATGGAGAATCCGGAGGGTGACGTGGCACGCGGGGGCTGAGAAAACGAGAAAGGGAAGCGAAACGAAACCATCGTCTTCGTGTGTGAGAGAGTTAGTTCACTGACCTTCGGTTTTTGTTACACTCAACAACATTTTTTGTTTTACACACCATTGATATGAGTATGATTCGGCGACAACACCTGCTTCTTTTATTGACACGTGTACTGCACGTGACCTCGATTCTAACGAACATCCTCTTTTTTGGGCTTTCCTTATTTACTAAAAGGCCTTCATGAGTGTGAGAGTATGTCTATTGGGCTTTACCTCATTTTATAGAAAGCCCGATGATACTTCACCCTCGCTATATTTTCATCGAAATATTCGTTGTAATTACTCCGTATATTTTTTTCATTTTTATACATTTGTTTTTCAAGACCTGTATGTACAGATTCACATTTTCAAGTAAATAACTATATTCTTAAAGATAAAAAATCATTTGCCTGAATCTTTGATACTTACTCTGTTCTATTTTATAAGATTTCTTTGGCTAAAAACACACATTAAAAAATTTATTATTTTTTATAAAATATTATTTGATATTTTGATTTAAATCAATTCAACTAATCACAAAAATACGGTATAATATAAATGGTTATAAAAGATCAAATACATTTAAGTTTTGCATAGTTTCTCATCTTATAAAATAGAACAAAAAAAAAACTTAAACGTCTTATAAAATGGAACATAGATATTATCTTGAAAAAGTTAAAATCGTTTTGACCAATGGTTATAATGAGTTACAAAATCACCATGTTTATAAATATTCATTTTTGAATAATAAGATTTCCTTGCTAAAATATCTAGAAAAAAACCACGAGTAGAAAACTAAAAAGGGATCTTGCTTCGTTTCATCAAAATCCAATTAAGGATTTGGAGGATGTCACGAGAGGTCCTCTCGTCGCCATTTGCGTCTTATCTTCCTTGTTTGATTGAGGTTCATTTAGAAATTGGAATCAACCAAACTTGTCTTTTTCACGACACCAAGATTTGTTTTCTAGTAAGAAGCCCAACTTAGCCCATATTAGGCCCATTTTATATGCATAATTGACAACCTTTAGTTACACTCGCCAAATTCTGACCGTCGATTATGCCATCGACGGTCTAAAACGTGATCACATCATATTTTTGAAAATTTGTATGCTGCATTTGTTTTCTTTTTAAGTACTTGAAGATAATAATAAGTTTGGAAGAAGAAGAAGAAGAAGAAGAAGAAGAGGAAGCAGCAGCAATGGAGAAATCATCAGAAGCTCATTTCCCAAAACTGGAGAAGCCTTCAGGCAAGAAACAAACAGCGACGGTAGTTGTGGGAGTGTTGGCGGTGGGATGGTTGGCGATAGAGATCGTGTTTAAGCCATTGTTCAAGAAGCTCAGCTCCTCGAAGGACAAATCCGATTCCGACGATGCCGCCGCTCCTCCCGCGTCGGAGGCCTGAATCGGTGAGAAATTAAAAGCCTATGCGGGAGACACGTGGATGTCTTAATTAGTTTTCTTAATGATGTTTACTAAGCAAATGTTGTGTTTATTGCTTCTTTTGTAACATCGTCCGGTTTTACGTACGGCTTTGACGATGATTTTACGTAATCTCCCTTTTGTTTATGAATAAAAAAATCCCCGAGAAGGAATAATAAATCAATGAAATACGATGTAATTTGTTTCATTTTCCTGATTGCCTTTGGGCTATAAATAAAATAAATACTATTAAGGAAAAAATAATGGAAAGATAAATACCAAACGGCGTCGTAGATAAATACATTCTGACTCCGTGTAAATGGAAAATGAAGGCCCATAATGAGAAATCCGTGTCGGGTCAACCCGATTTAATAAATCTGGACGTCAGTCGGGGCCGGCCAATCTCATCTCTCATCTCCGAAACATCATTAACCGTCATTTTCTTCTCTCTGAGTTGCCGATGGTAGGTGGATTCGGAGGACAGTCGTCTGCCGGAGGCCGTACTAGCCTCAGAGTCACCGTCGCTGGCGATAAAGGAACCGGTAAATCCAGTCTGATCTCGGCCGTCGCCTCCGAAACTTTCCCGGATAACGTCCCGCGTGTCCTCCCTCCGACTACTCTCCCCGCCGATGCTTATCCTGACTATATACCTATCACCATCGTCGATACTCCTTCCAGGTCTGTACGTGCACAATCATGCGAATTTCTTTGAATTGTCAATGATCGAATCATTATGAATCATCACTAGCTTAGGCGAAAAGTTCATTCAATTCTCATTGTTGATTTTTCGTATATCGGTTTTGAATTTGTACGCAATCTACTGTTATCTTGCTATCAGTATTGACAATCGGATAAAGCTCATTGAAGAATTTAGGAAGGCTGATGTGGTGATTCTGACTTATGCTTGTGATCAGCCTTCAACGCTTGATCGCTTGACATCTTATTGGCTCCCTGAGCTCCGCCGGTTAGAGGTGTTTTTGTTGTTTATTCGCCAACCATTGTAATTTATGCTTTCTCCTTTAAGAAAGTGTTGGGTTTATAATTGCACTGTATATATCTAGATCAAAGCACCAGTCATTGTGGTGGGCTGCAAGCTTGATTTGCGGGATGAACGCTCTCCCGCGAGGCTAGAGGATATAATGGCACCAATCATGAAGGAGTACAGAGAGATAGAAACCTGTATAGAGTGTTCCGCATTGACCCTTATTCAGGTATCTTCTTGCTTTTAATATTCTCAGCGATATATCTTCTGATAGATTTTCAAGGTTAGGATATTATCTTTTGTCTAAGATGGAAGATGCAAGGGCACCTTTTAACAACAATTGATTTCTTTTATGTGATTGCACCGTATCCAGAGAGATCGTTATTGTATGCCACTAGAACATAAGGGTTATTCTTTTTTTTTCTTTTTTTTTCAGGCCCCTGATGTTTTCTATTTTGCATCAAAAGCGGTCCTTCATCCAACTTTTCCGTTGTTTGATCAAGAAAAACACTGTTTGAAACCTCGCCTCCGCAGGGCAGTACAAAGAATATTCAACCTTTGTGATCATGATATGGATGGTGCCCTTAATGACGCGGAGTTGAATGATTTTCAGGTTCTCTTTCTCTGTTAGCTACTGATTATTGCATTCATGAAAGTTCCTCATCCTTTTATATATATGATGCTGAAAATTTGGTTAACAGGTAAAATGTTTTGGTGCCCCACTTGACCCTAATGAACTTATGGGGGTTAAAAGAGTGGTACAAGAAAAGCAACCAGATGGAGTAACTGATCTTGGTCTTACACTTCCGGGTTTCCTTTTTCTTTTTTCTCTATTCATCGAAAAAGGTCGCCCCGAGACAGCATGGGCTATCCTACGGAAATGTGGTTACAATGATTCTTTAGAACTCAACGCCGAGTTACTACCCATTCCAGCAAAGCATTCTCCTGATCAGGTGTGTATTGGTTTAGATAGTACTTAACTACAAGAATATCTTTAAATCCTTCTGTTACTTAGGAGAAATAATTTTTGCACTCTATTCCTTTTATTTCACTTGCAGAGCATCGAGCTAACGAACGAAGCTATGGACTTTCTGAGTGGAATCTTCCAGCTATATGACCTTGATAATGTGTGTGATCGTTCCTCTAATCATCCAACATTAATACTGTCGCTCAGTATTTACCTAAAAGCTATCTAATCCTCAAGAAGCAGTGGTAGTTCTTTAATGCTTCTTCGTTTTGCTGCTATTTAGGATGGAGCCTTACGGCCAGCTGAGCTAGATGATTTGTTTCAAACAGCTCCAGACAGGTAATTTGCTGCTGATTATTTTTTTGCATGATTCGTTGCTAATTCTTACCTCTGTAATATCAACTGTTCTCCAAATGTTTGATTAGTGAGTTAACCTTCTTTCTTTTGAATTTTCCTGTCAATGTCTTTAATGCTCTGACACGTGACTATGTATATTGTTTCTGGAGTAAGTTCGTTTACATGTACAATCTGCTTTTACGATTTCAGTCCTTGGCTTGAGGTTCCTTATAAAGATGCTGCAGAGAAAACGTCAGGCGGAAATTTGACAATCAATGGCTTTCTGTCTGAGGTTTGTATGCTTGCTGTTGTGTTGACACTGAATTGGAATCAAATTTCCATTGTCATCATGATCAACTATCAGCTTCAACATTCTTTACCATGGCTAATTATGCTCTGTTATCTGTGTTAATGCAGTGGGCTCTAATGACTCTACTAGATCCTCGAAAAAGTTTGGCAAACCTGATATATATCGGTTATGGTCACGACCCCGCTTCAACATTTTCTGTTACTAAGAAAAGATCAGTGGATCGTAAGAAGCAGCTAACAGAAAGGAATGTGTTTCAGTGCTTTGTATTTGGCCCTAAGAAATCTGGGAAGTCTGCACTCCTTGATTCTTTCTTAGGAAGGTAAACTAGTTCTGACATTGCTATTTATCCATCTTATGCTGTACCATCTTTAGAGCTTAGATTGTTTCTATGGGTTTACTCGTGTTATATTCTCTAAGCCGTACTTCAACTCCAGGAAATTTTCGGACAGCTATAAGGCAACAATGGGTGAACGATATGCAGCAAATGTCATTGATCAGCCTGGGGTAAGTAGCAATAGTCTGAAGTCGTGTGTTCTTTGTCACATGTGGATGTTAATGAGGTTCTTCTTTTGATGTATATAATTGTTTTTCAGGGTACTAAGAAAACCCTCATATTGCGGGAAATACCAGAAGACAGAGTCAAAAAGTTTCTGGCAAATAAGGAATCGTTAGCAGCATGTGATGTTGCTGTGGTTGTCTATGACAGGTTAGCTCAGAAACTCTTTGTACCTCTTATGTGTAGATGACATGATCAAGGGCTGAGCAAGAAAAAATTAATATATTGCAGTTCGGATGTATACTCATGGAAAAAAGCGAGGGAAATATTGATGGAGGTAGCAAGGAGGGGAGAAGAGAGCGGTTATGGGACCCCGTGTCTTCTTGTTGCGGCCAAAGATGATTTGGATCCATATCCAATGTCAGTGCAAGAGTCTGATAGGGTAATAATGCATCACTTAACCCGAATATGATACTATGCTTTTGATATGAGTGATGATTCATAACTCGGATGGCAACAGGTTTGCATGGAATTGGGAATAGACGTGCCTGTGTCGCTAAGCATGAAACTTGGGGACCCAAATAGTATTTTCTCAAGAATCGTGAGTACAGCAGAGAACCCTCACTTGAGCATTCCAGAGACAGCGTCAGGGAGAAGAAGCAAGAACATACGTCAACTCGTGAATAGCTCACTGTTATTTGTCTCAGGTTCTTATTTACGAAATCTGCATTTCCTTCCGTTTTGGAGTGAATCAGCTAAGCTTACTTGTATATGAAATTGCAGTGGGCACAGCTCTTGGGTTTGCCGGATTGGCAGCTTACCGTGCGTATTCGGCAAGGAAGAATGCTTGAAGATTTGTCTCGTCCACCCGAATAATAGTTGATCTGCTTTGTATAGAATAACGTTAAAACCTCGTAGATTGGCTTCAAATCTCCATTTCCTTGACACCAGAATTTTGAAAATTTTAGATATACTTGTGATTGTCGTTAAGAAGACATTATGTACAAGTATGATATGCATTCGATTGAGGTGTGTGGGTTGGATTTTTTGCTCATTTTCAACCAACCAATCTGAATCTTTTTTTTTTTTTTTTTTTTTGGCGGCAACCCATCTGAATCTTTTTGCTTCCATTTTCTTTCTTTTTTTCCTTGGTACTAAAATAATTCACATTTTTTTGGTACAATCCATGTAGTGTAGATACAAAACTACCATTTTTTATACAAAGGTCGCATAGTTTACTTTTGTTTAGAAATATAAAAGGTTAAAGATACAAAAATTAATCAACTAGAGTAGGTTTGATAAAGCCATGTAGTTGATGTGGCCCAATCTAGAAAATGGTTTGGTAATGAAAAGAAGATTAATAAAAACGAATGGACCGACCGTTAGATGTTATCTTGTACGATAGCCTTACATATTCTTCTGCTTCTCTGAGGATCAAACCAGATTTATACAAAAAAAAAAAAA
>VBRH01000279.1:854-11009 GCA_014578085.1 Cardamine resedifolia | reverse complement strand
TATATATATATATATATATATGTCTAGAGAAAAGACCAGAGACGCTCTTTGTTGGTTAATCACAGAGACGCTCTTTGGGTTCATTGCTATTGGCAGCTAACAAGATCTCCCTATCTCTCTGCACTTGTTCCCTCTGATGTCTCAGCTTATCTTTCCTTTCTTGCCAACCTTGCTCTAATAAACTCAAAAACTTGTCCTTAATAGCAAGCACAGGATCTCTATCAACAAGCTCATCCTCTTTATAAGCTTCTCTCAGCACTGCAGTCTTGATCCCTCCTTTAAGCGACAAGTAGAAGATACCTGAATGGCGAGTGAAAACGCTCGAGAACGCATTTGAAAACCTGAATTCATCGCAGAACTTGCCAAGTGTAGGCACAGGGACTCTTTTCAACAATGACAGAGAGATCAATTCGTGGACAACACCAACGGTTCGTTTCTCCATTTCCTTGGAAGATTGGTCTAATTGAGACACATCCTCGTATGGAGATATGTAGTCTTGCTCTAACCAATCCCTAGTCCACTCTCTCATCTCCTTCCTTAGGAAAAACCCAGACGGCAATTTCACATTGAAATTGGGTCGGACCCTTACACCGGTTTTAATGGTTTCTTCTTCTGCTCTCTGCTCGATCGTCGATTTGGCGAAATCAGGATTCCAAGAGACGAGCTCGAGAAAGGACTTACCTTCTTCAGGCAAACCCGTAAGCCGGAAGTAATTTGGGTATTTCTGAACAATCTTCACCAGAAAATCATTCGGGAATCCGAAATCTCGCTTCACATGAACCAGTTTATCGGCACTGATAACCTTATCTTTAGCCATCATCAGCAATTTACAGAGTTTGGAAACAATCAACGGCTCATTCTCGGCGTAGATCCTCTGTTCTTCGTCGAGGAAAGCCCTGAGACGAGGCGTTGGGCGGATGAATTGAACAAGCTCTGACTTGGGTTTGATCCGATCGTAATAGATCTCAAACAGAGAAGGGTTCATTTCAACAAAGCTCCTCGCTTTGAAATTGAGGCGTAATCTCTCGCGCCGTTTCTCAAGGTACCTGAGAGGAATGACTTGACCTGGCTCGTTCAACACTTCTTTCACCACTCGAGCACACAGCTTGTAACGCTTGTCCTGCTCTATCGCTTCGTCTAGCTTCGTGTCTTTCTTCCATACCACTTTCAAGCTCGATATCGGTCTCATTTGGAGCCCTGCACTGGTTGGTTTCTTCCAATTTTTCACAGATTTTATGATTTCGCAATAAATGGTTAAGTTTCTGAACACCATTTTCTGATTAGGGTTTTTCGACCCAGCCGGAGCGGAAATGGTGGCTATAAAAACCCCTTGGAAGACCGGAAGAACTTCACGCGCGATGAGAGCGAGTATTCACCACGCGCCTCGTGTATATAACCAAATCCAAACAATACCAACAGAAAGAAACACAAGTCCTACTATATGAATTCTAAGACTTTGACGATAAAAATACACATTATGAACATCTTCAAATTATTTAGTAGTATTATCTACACAGCTAAACGTTTGGTCGGTCTTTTGTTGTTGTTACAAAAACAGAATTACCGAAAATGTTAATCAGCAGATCAACAATTAATTATTTCGATAATCAAATGATGGTAAATATCGATTTTCAACAGAGTTTACATTTATAATAGGTTTCAATAATTAGTTTGGAACTAAACTAATACATAAACAAGAAGAATTGGTGGAGGCAGGATCAATCTTGGGTAGAGAGAAGGAAGACAGCACATTTCCAGATGATGTAAAGACGAGCTCTTTGCTCCTTTATCTGCTTCGAACATCTTTTCCATGTCCTAACCTTGGTAGCACTACTCCATCTCAACACAACTGTCCCTGCCATTGATCCTATATATCGATAAAGCTTCAAAGTTTATGATGGGTTTTTATCTGCTCCATAGATAGATTGCTTATATAGTATACATGCTGACTCTAATTCGATAGAAATAATTTGGTAGATAGTGTAGAGATAATTTGGTAGACAATGATATGTATAATGCATATATAGGATAATGATATACATTATTGAATTGAATAATATGGAGGACCTACGTGTGTTTCTAAGTGTGAATAAAAGACATGATGCTTTAACCATTAGCTTCGCTTTTTTAACTAAAATCTTTTGATTAGTATCTATCATTGATTAAATGTTCAAAAAATAATTGTTTTCTCAATTTGGTATAGTTAATTTTTTTCTTTTTCGAAAAAGCTTTTTGAAATTTGATTTTTCGGTGAGGATATTGTTTGAACAGAAAACTTCTATTCATGCACACATGAGGCTTAATGATGGAGCTGTGGCTTGTGGGGCTTTATGTCTTGTCGTGTTGGGTGGGCATGGGATGACTAAATATCTAATTTGGTAGTTAAGACTTAAGAGATGAGATTAATTTATGTATTAGTTTAGGGATTTAGCATGAAAGTTCATCCCACCATGCACATATGACATAACTCGTTTGATGCCCTTGAGTTGACTATAACTAGCTTTCCAATTGACCCAAAGGGTATCAATATATTATAAGGGTTTAGTTTCTTATTTCATTGTGTTGTTAAAAAAGAAAAGTTTGTAAACATAATTCCCCACTCCCTATGCCTCAACTAAAAGATCGAAATGGCTACACCAAGGCTCTTGCAGGTATTAAGTACATTTAGTAGATAAACTTCGATCCGGATAAACCAAATTAATCCGAAAACTAAGTACAGAAAAGAAAACAATATGAAACTTCATTTTTTTCTGAAAGTTAATTATATATATTTGGTTATAAACCGAATTGAATTTAAGACTCTACATTTTTTTTTTCCTTTCTCAAGTTAAAAGAAGAAAACCCGAAAGTCCATTGTTTGCCGGCAAAAAAAAATAAAAATAAAAAAGCTGTTGAGACAGTATATTAGTTGTGATGGCCAATTAATGATTATAGGATTCACAAAATACAGCATCAAAATTATTAATAATTTATATTTTGACTAAATTAATAAAAAGCAAAAGAAACTGATTAGACAAGTAAAGAAGGATGAATGCATCAAAAGAGTGGTGAAGCTCTCCTTCACGTACGCCTTTTTTCTGCTTGGTCGTACTCTCTCTATCTCTTTCTATAGTTGTTCACAAACATAGCACGTGATAATGATACGCCATTTTCATTCGATACATTACAGATGGGAAAAGTTGTCATTCAACACAAACAATTAATTAATGATCGCAACCGTTATCTGTATCATTAAAAGAAATGACTATAGTTTCACATAAGATGAATACTGCCCAAATGGTAGACGGACGTAAAGAAAGCTAATTACAATAAGGTGCTATTGAGTATGAAATAAATTCTTGTTTGCTAAAAAGGAATAATAAAAGGTCTTTTACATGTAAAGATGTGATAGAGTCAAGGGTGATTAATAGTTGGAAACTCTGGAGCCTCTCCAAGGGCTTTTTTGATGTCTTTCTGTTTCAAATAAAAGAGATGCAAGTAAGAAGAAGAAGAAGAAGAAGAAAAAAGAAAGAGAGGTAGAGAGACCTGGATGGAGAGAGGTGGCACAGTAGGGCCATAACGGTCAATGACTTGACCATCTTTGCCGACCAAGAACTTGGTGAAGTTCCATTTGATTCGAGTTCCCAGAAAAGTGGATTTCTTTGACTTGAGGAATTTGTAGACTGGTGCTGTGTTTTGTCCATTTACACGCACCTACATTATATAGTCATGTATTATATGCATGGTTGCTTATACAGAGAGATATTACATGGATGAATAAAACTGATCACAATTAGCATGTTGATGAACCTTTTGGAAAACGGGGTATTCGGCCTTAAACCTAGTACAAGCAAATTGATGAGCCTCTTGACTTGTGCCAGGCTCTTGGTACAGAAATTGGTTGCAAGGAAACGCCAAGATCTCAAACCCTGCACATTAATTGATTACATATATATGATATGATGTGTTACATACATTTACAAGCCTTGATTGATCAACAAGCAAATCACCTTCGTCTCTGTAACTCCGGTAAAGCTCCGTGAGCTGTGTGTAATTGAATTCGGTGAAACCGCTGTTCCCAACAAAATTGTTGTTGTTACAAAGGGAAATTTTAAGAATATAACTAGTATTTAGAAGCCTTACCATTTAGAAGCCACATTGACTACCAGCAGCACTTTCCCTTGATAAATGCTTAGGTCAACCTCTTTCCCTGAGCTATCCTATTTTCCAACAAAAACATTAACTAATCAGAGAAATGTTTCACCTTCTTCTCTTGTTTTTCTTTTAAAGAATAATACTCTTATTAACCTTTACGGTGAATTGATGGATGGATTTCTCGGAGACTGATAAAGAAGCACCCATCTCCCGCTAATGAAAAAATCCCCGTTGACCAACTTCTTTTTTTTTATTATAAGCATCTTTCTTTTACCATTAGCTGTTAACAACTAACTCCTTTGCTCGTTTTTTTTATCATCTTAACCATTTGCTATTTTATTTATCGTCTTAATTTAGCACTACTCATTCCACTTTTTAACAAGAATTTCAGACTTTACATTGATGGAAAAATTATCCCCAGAAACGCATATTACTCTATATTAGTAACAAAAAAAAAACGGTTACAATATTAAACTGCCTAAATCAGGGTGCCGACTCATTTTCTCAAATCTTCTCTCTACAACAAATTGCTTTTCGTCATATGTACAACAGTGCCTCTTTGTATATAAACAATCTCTCTCGCAAGGGCCAAAGCATTCCCCTAAACTCGTTTCTCCCTACTTGTTCCATAACTAGCCTCATTTTTCTTTAACTTAGAGCAGACATCACCTCAGTGGGTTTCTGTAATGTCTCACCTTTGATGCCACGAGCCAGGATCTGCAAATCCACACACTCAACTTTATTTCATTATTTACATGATCTAGCCATAGGGATGATTGGTTTACTTCAGTACAAACTAAACAATGTCATATGACAGAGACCTTAAGAACTAACAAGAATCAGGTCTAAGAATTTTATGTATGGCTGATTCAACGGTTTGTGGGAGAGTAAAGAATGGGTCTAGTGAATCAAGCATGAATTTCCATATTACCTCTCATTCCTACTGGAACAGGACCTTCCGAATGCAGCTTATAGTGGAAAGAGTGTCTATTGCTATACGCACGCGGAGAATTACTCCACCTTTGATTTTGAAACCTTCCAGAGTCACGGTGATGGCCATTGGATTGATAAGGGCTTTTGTGTCTCTCATGATATCGTGGACCTGCAATAGGAAAAAGTATCCATGGTTATATTAGCATACATGAGCAAGTGCCTGTCTGCGCATGCATTCATTCATATATGCCTATCCATGCATAAAACAAAGGTTAAAGGAGTCCACCATGAGAAGGGGGCGGATGATATCTCCAGTTATCTCGATTCACACATGATACAGGCCTCATTCTCTCATGGCTATCATAATAATAATTCCGTTCGTCATAATCCGGTGTGTAATGAGATCTGTGATGGTGTGATGGACCTTCTCTCCGCGATTTTACATGGTGGTCCGGCTCCATATATGAATTATAATGATGCAAAGGCGGAGGTGGGGGATGAGAAGATGGATAAGGCCTATGCTGGAAGTTAGTATTCTCCCCGCGTGGCATGCTTTTTGAAAAAGATACACGGGAACTATAAGATGGTTCAGGACTTTCGTAATGCATTGGTGGATTCATCCTTGAAGGACCGGCCTGATGATCTCCCTGGAATATTTATCAGAATTGAAGTTAGTAATCATGTCTCAGTCATCACTATATTCACTGGAAAAGATTCTTAAAGAAGAAAAAGAACGTACATGCATGCTTGGATATCCGACACAGTCAAAGCCATTTGAGTAGGAATCAGACATTGCACACTTCTGTGAAGGGGGAGCTGGCGGAGATGACGAGGTAACATTCTGACGTGAAGTACCATAAACAGGATGACAATTTGATGGTTCTGTATTATCAGTTTGATTGATTGCACTGCTTCCAGCCTCCCAAGGTGGAGCGACGTCTTCCATTTCAAGCTCGCCGTCAACATCTTCCAGTATACGGGTATGCCTTTCAGTAATGGAAGGTGTGCCATGCTCTTCAAGGATTCTGGACTCATGTTCCGGGGTGACAGACTCAAAATCACCCCCATCCGAGTCACTTCCTTCGTCTTCATCCTTAAGCATCGCAGGCATGCATAATCCATGAAGCTGGAGAGATGAATTACTGAAACACAAAGATAACTAAGTTATGACACCAGAGATAAAGAAATCAAGATCCCAAGACTGAGAATAGACCCAACTCCCACCTTCCATATTCATCCACCAGCATACCCTCCATATCTCTAACAGGGTCATCCAGCGCCCTTTCTGTACGAGCAGAGCGCCGAGAATAAGGGCAAGCAGGAACATTACTAAGTGAATCAAGTTCTCTTATATGGTGAAGAACAATAGATTCAGGAAGGATTCGTCTTTCGAGCCAAAGCCTCAAAACCTACATAAGAGTAGAAAGGATGAGATTTAATATTCATCAGAAAAAAACAAGAACCAAGTAAAACTATCATATACCTTCAAGCAGAGTTCCCGGTTTACTTGTGTGGTAGCTCCAGTTGGGGCAGCAGCAGCCAATAGGCGAGGCAGCATAGCTTGAATGGATGAAAGATAAACACCACCAGCATCACCTGAAGGGAAAGGCAGAGCTCACAAAGTTAACTCGCCTTTGAGAGCCTTGATGATGCGACTACGTAAAAACAATATATATACATAACTCACCATTCCGACCTTTAGAGCACTGTGCAATAGAATCCACAAGGAAAAATAAGTCTATCCTCCTTTGTAAATTTGACTCGCTTTCCAAAGTATGAGCCAGAATTTCCATTGCCTAATCCAAGACATAGATTCTTAGAGCCTCATTAACAACAAAAATCAGCAAAAAGTTTTTTATAAATCGCACAAAACCACAGTACAAACAAGTCCCTTTCCTCATTGAAAAGGTAGATAAGAAAAAAAGCTTTTACTAGTCCTGTGTCAAGACTCAAGCATGGCTGGATGCCTACAGCATCCTAAAAACAACACACCAAAAATTGTTGTGATATCGCGGATAGGATTTTACCATGGGACAGATCCAGGTACTCTGATATTAATAATCTATAAGAAAAAGTTATCTCCAATGGATTCCACGACTATATAACATGTGGCATTAACAAACAGATAAGACAAGAACACAAGCGGGGAAAACGTCTCGTACCTTTGCTGAAGCACCAAACTTCACCAAGTCCATAGCCAAGCGAGTTGCTTGGCCAATGGTCTCCTTTGTCCTCACCAATGAGCCAAGTGCGGTCTCAAAAGACTCAATAGTAAATTTCACATCAGACCTACCAACTTTTTTCACCTGAGTTACACTTGTTTCAACTTTCCTTCCTTGTTTGACAGTGTCATCATTTAATGATTTCTTCTCACCAAACTGAACATTCGTGCTGCAATTACTGTTGTTCTGCAAAGCATTTTCACTTTCCACGGTAGAAATATGGAAAACGGAGCTGCTATGAGGCATATCCCTTGCAGGAGAGTCTGCAACATTAGCAGGAGATTTGATGGCTTGCATCTTTTCCTTCTGTTCATCAGCCTCACAGCTGCCAATGCACACAGACATACCATATTGTTAGTTAACCAGTTCTGTGAACTGAAAAAAATTGACCAAGAAAGTTAATCTAATTGATGTTTGCCTTAAACTCAATATGCTATCCTCTACACAGACTTTCATAGAGCAAAGTTAAATAGGAAATGTGAACCTTCGATCGTAAAAGGGAACAAATCTACAAGAAAGAAATAAGTAATAGGGAAATGGATTCTTATGTCAAAATCTGAATAGAAAGATTCCTAGTCATGTCCTACATTAATCTCACTATGAGGACTCGATACATAAAATATTCCAATTAGTTAGAAATTGAGCACATGATTGTAATTTCGAAAGATATTCTAATTAGGAAAAGGAATAAGACGAACAACATGCACCCGAGGTTAGCAGAGGAGTAAAGACAATCAGTAGACTCACCTCTTTTCCAGCCCTCTGTTCTCCACAGCATTCTCATAGTGACTATACACAGTTTCATACTGAGTTTCCGCTTCTTCAACTATCAAATCACTTTCAGTAGCTTGTTTGTCACTATCAAGTTCTTTACCCAAACTTCCTTGTTCTTTTTTCAGTAGAGTGCTTTCAGTCTCCTGCATGTTTTCAGCCTCCTGATTATTGACCACTGAACAGAAGAATGGAGAATGTTCTACAGCTTGGGACTGAACATTGACCAACGAATGGTCACAAGAATCATAGTCCTGGCTTTGGTGTTGGAGAGAAGATTGAGCAGGCACCCATGATGCTGTCATATCCAAACTCGAGCATAAACCAGGGGACTTATTTGCAGATGAATCAACGGTATCAGGATGCAAAGGGGTTTCGGACTTCTCAGTTTGACGTGAGCATTGCATGTCAATAGGATCGGACTCACTATTTAGACCATTCTGGGTTTGCGATTCCTCAGAACATTCAGGAACTACTTCAGGGACCTGAGTTTTCCCTTCTGGTGAAGAGCTCAGTTGATTAGATTGTGCTCGAGTTTCTTCATCATATGGCGTCATGCTAAGCTCGTTCTCATGAAACTCCAGAGCAGTTTTTCTATCTCCTACAAACTGAGCACAGGCCCTGGTTGGAGACATTCTGTCAGAAGGTTTCTCCATATGAGAAGTCACTACATCAACCATAACACCCGGGAGCTTAGCAGACAGCTCAAAGCTGTTAAATTCTTCGGCTGCAGAAGTATCATGACCAGAAACAATATCATTTTCATGATTAACAGCAGGGTCTATCTGCATGACTACACTTATTAGAGTGTCTTTAGATGATCTTTCTTCGGACTGTGAAGAGGCATTGACCTTTTCATCAGTATCAAAAGCTCTACTCATTCGGACTCTGGCTCGCTTAACCAGAGGCAAATGTTCATCACCATTCTCTTCACAGGGCCTCTCATTCGGCCTTTCATGAGAACTTTGTGATCTCTGGCAGCTATCACATGCATTGCCCCCAAGACCTTCTTCTGCTTCAACTTTAGCAGGGGGGTCAATAACGTCACTGGTTTCACGTTTTCTGGTGGGCTTCCTCTTTTTCCTCTTACCAACGGTGTTAATTTGGAAATCAAGACCTTTGTTGAGCTCATGACCTCCATCACAACTTTCACCATCAGCATCAGAATGTTCGACTTTGGAATCAGAATCCACAACATTGCCTTTATTCCTACTATTACTGTCAGATTCAACTGTAGCAATTTCAGATGCATTCTCCTCTGAAACCACATCATCTGATTCAGAATGACCTGACCTTTGTATCCTCTTCCTCCTTTTTATAGCTCTGTCATCTATACCATCAACATTTTGGCCACCATCACTGCTTTGAAGCATGGCCTTTTGAAGTCTATCCAATTCTAACCTTGATGAGATTTTAGAGTGTTTAACCGGTGATATTATTTTCTGTGGAGCACACTTTGGAGACCGCACCCTTTCATTTCTCTTCCTTAAAGAATATGTAGCTATCTCACATAGATCTTTAGCTGCTGCACTATCAAAGGCTTCCTTATGAGCTAGTGTGTAGTGACGCAGGGCTAGCATTTGTTCAGCAGCTGATGCATCCTCGCTGAGAAGAGTCGATTCATCTCTATCATGACTAGAATTTGACTTCATTTGAGTGTCAAGTCTTGAATCAATTAGATTATCACAGGCCTGAGGCAGCTGTAAAGCATTCCCAGAACTTCCAACAGTTATTTCTTTACCAGATTTAGGATCACTAGCTTGGTCCTGCTGCTTCATCTTTTCGTAACTCTCTGAGATCTCCTTAACGGCACGGACAAAATCTGAACCTTTGGCATGCCGTTTTGTCAAAAGTGATTGCTTCTTCTCCTCCGTAAATGATTCAACATCAGCAGGATTGCAGAAAGCTCTGCACATACACCTAAAAATATTACTAACAGCATACATTGGCATAAAGAACATTTCATAGTGATCTAAAAGGAAGAGCAGAAAGTGAGAACAGTTTACAACCTTAAACTGAGTCACTAAATCAATTTATTTGATAAGTGGGTAGCTGTGCTAAAATGCTCTCTTCATAACAATTATAAATCAATATT